>JAQFXT010000078.1:0-97590 GCA_034683725.1 Strigamia crassipes
AAGAACAAGGTGAGGACATCCGGAGACCTAGTCTTCCGCTATCACGTTACCCTCACTTAAAAATGATTAACTTCATCAGCAAATAATTCAAAATTCCGTTATTAATAATCGAAAATAATAAATTTAAACAAAAGATTATAATCCTAAAAGTACAATTTTTACCTTTAAAGCCATAAAGAAAGAAAATAAATTTAACTTGTGATATCTCTGTCAACCAGGTGTCGAGTTCCAACTAAAATCCCACGACACTGGCGACCCAGCCCGCGTGTCTGACATGATGCCCGGAAGTTCCTATCCACGCGTGCCTAATAGAGAAACCCTTATTATAAGCTACCATAAGCTACCACTACATAAACCCACAGCCGTTTTACTACAAAGCATCGTTTTATTCATATTCATTCATCAAATATAAATCTTTTACACAATCAGTTCGTTATATACGTCTCTGCGTGTGGTTTATATAAGAAAAAGAGGTCAAGTTCAACAGGAACGCACTAATAAGGTCCAAAACGAGGTGGGGAGACACATGTCCTCCCCGGAAGCACTAGAGAGAATACCGTATAAAAATTAAAAAAAAGTAAGTAACAAAACAATACAAGTCTCTTATTTCCTTAAAAAAACATGGAGGTAGTCTTTTTATCTCTTTTTTTTATTTATTAAATTAAACGTATTTAGTAATATCGGAAAACGTAAACAGTAGCCCAACGTAATTTGTAATGTGTCATGTTTTTAATATATTTTTTTCTTTTTTTCTTCTTCTGTTTTCACTAACCTGTTTCATTAATTACAGAAGGGTTGTTTAGGACTTTAGGTGGCATGATGATGTTTGGCGCGAGCAAGGCGTTTGGAGGGGCCCGCGGCCGGGTAGATGTTTGAATTTTCAGGGCCATGAGAATCAAGGCGCGAGTACATTCTCAAGTGGAGCGCGGTTAAGGGAATGTGGCCCAGTGCGTCTTTTGCATACTAATTAACTTAACTGCATGGTGATCGAACGGATTATTATTTTTTTCTTTTACTTATGAATTATTTCCGCGGGCAGTTTGCAGAGACAATTTAACTTCTTTTTTTTACATACGGTATCTTATATTGGATGGGAGTGGTTTCTTTAATTGTTTTTTTTTAAGGTGCTTTGCATTCATGTTTAGTTTCAGAAGTGCTATATCGGTTGTCAAGGGTGTTTGGAAGTGTAAATAATTTTGCATAATTTAAGTTGGAGAATTAATATTTAATTATGTTTATAACATTTTTTAGTGATTTAGTTTATTGATATTTTTTTTTTCCTCGTTCAATATTCAAATTTATCATTCACGCTTCTGTTTGTTTACAGGAAGAAGGGAGAACGAATTGGTGTGGTTACAAAAACCAGCATTGTACAGCCGTTGCTGACCTGGAAGTTTGCAATGGCGCTCTCTGGCCTTTGGGTCGACCACGCCTGGTCGCGTGGCTTTTGTTGTTGCCAATGTTTTTCCTAATACATTTACCATAAAGTTCGACTCTTTTTGTGATCTAACTAAAAAGTTTCTATTTTGGCAATCCAGTCAAACTTTTTCACATTTAACAATGGTTCAATACGCAATTACATTGAACGGGTGGTCAATGTCAATGAATTTTATTTATAGTTTTCATTTTCAATTGTTATGAGTTTTCCAAATGGAATTAATTTTGACCAGTTGCCAGTGGAAAGTTCCACTTTAATCTTTGTTGTTAAATACTTTGGATGAATGCTTATTGATTATCAAAAAGAGTGTGACTACAAATTTAAGTCATAGGCTTTTCAACAAATTCCAATTTCTTTGTTAATCAAGTCAAGTTTCTCTCACATGCAAAGCTTATTACACATTAATTCAAAAGTAACCCCCATTTTATTCTTGTTATAATATCCATCAATCATTTGGTGTCACGAGTTGCAGGTACTTCTTCCACACAAAGCCTAAATCCATGCCAATGGTTTTAAATTGGGTATTACAACTTTATACCATAATTGTAAATAAACTTTAAAATATAATAAATTGGCCGAAATAAAATAAGCCGCAGCTGCTGCACCTTTATACTTTTTTCTGAAGAAAATGTTAAAATTTCCGTTGCCGAGTAACTGAGTAGTACTCGTGATACGTCCGGCGGATACGAGTGTTAAAATGAGTTTGATTACCTTCTCAAGTTTTTTTTTATTCAGTCAAAAGAATATTTCTAAGGAAATCCTAGCTCAAAGTGCGCATTTTATTCAGTTCCATTATACCACAGGGCGTGTGTCTTTTTCTTTTTTCTCTTAATGTTCACTTCCTGTCTTTTTACTAAGCAATGAACAGTTACATTAGCATTACAGTAAAAAAAAAAAAAAAAAAAAAAAAAAGGCCAAAAATATATTCCACTCACACATCTACATATTTCTCAAGAGATACCGGTAAGGTCACCAGATCAGGCTGAACATGAGCATCGCGCAGAAAACACGTTTCATTCAGCCAAATTAGAATTAATCTACATAATGTAAACCTCCATTTCAATAGTTGTAAGATGTAACACTACTAACTTACTTTATTGATACAACTTGGGTTGGAATCTTAATGGGGTCCCGAGTTCGAATTACTCTTGAAAAGCCATAGCACGTGCTCATGAATAAAGGTCTGAAAAGAGCAAAGCATGCCATGAGATAGGCTCTTCATTAATACACAAAACTGACACAGATTTGACCATATTGTGGCTGCTGTTATTTTTCTTTTTCAAAGGGAGTGGTTCTCTTGTCCCAACCACTCACACACCTTGTAGAGCTGTAAAAATAAAATAGAAATAAAAGGGCAAATGGCCGCCTACAGCAAGAAATGTGTGCGTGAATTGTTGATAAATATCTCACCAGGTATAGCTAATTGTCCTTTCGAATGGCATGCAACAACAATAGACCACCTTCCAGTGTCATAGATGCACGCGAACGAGGTGCCCGCTGGGCTCGACATGGGAGAACAAGAGGCAAATTGTGCAGCAGACAAAACTGGAAGCAAAACAAGGATCGGCAACAATACTCATTTGGGAGGTAAGTGCAATAAAAAGAGTCGTCGGACGTACACCGACAAGTACAAGGTCAGTTTGGTCGATGTACCTCTGCTGTTTTCCTATCATAGCCATCATCATTCGCTACCCCGGGTAGCCAAGTCCCAGGTAGACACAAAGCTAAAGAATGGAAGAAGGAAAAAAAAAAAACATTTCGGGTAGTTTTATGACATGGTAAGGGTCAGGGAAATCAAAACGAAATGCAGTTTGCCTAGAGCGGGTTCAGAAGCTGTGGTCATTTTATAGCAGGGGCAATTTCAGTTGCTGTTCACTCTTGGGTTTTCAATATCCGGAAGCCATTTTTTCCTTTCTGTTTTTGTTAGTAAATGGACCTAGGCGAGCCAACAGCCAATAGAGAGACTGTGGTCATTTTTATTTGTTGGGTTTGGTCGGGTCAGAGGAGGAATTTGGCACCTACGCAAGAAAACGGTTTCCAAGGAGTGGTTTTGGAGACAATTAATGGGAGGAATGTTTATAGGTAGTAGCGCTATTCAAGCGCTAGAACAATGGTGGATGCAAACAGTGGCCATTAGCCTACTCATGATTTTTGGCCCACCTGTGAAGAGGCAAGGACAGAACGGGGGAGGAGATTTTCTGCACCTTAGATTTACAACCAGAGGTGACACATATATGATTTGCCAACTACTGACCACCACAGCAACTTCTGAAGAAGCAACACTCCTTCTGTTTTGGGTTTCCTTTCTCTTTTTGATGCGAGATTAGGAGATTTTGGTTTGTTGTAGGTGAAGAAGAAGCGCAGATTGCGCACCCATCCCTGACACGGACAGAGACAGGTGCAAAAATGGGTCGTGGGAAAGAGTAGTGGACGACAAGGTTGACGGAGTCTTCTGGTGGCGTATTTTGACGTCGCGAGAGCCGCGCGCGCCGATTTGGGTCGTGGGAAAGCCACGTCGCGTGGAGGCCGCGACCGGGGAAAGGGAAGGGTCATGGACGGACAGCATCACAGCAATGTGGTCTTTTATAGTTCATCTTCTTTTTCCTGATTGGTTGTTATGTTATATCATAGTATAAGCGCTTAATTCAATTTCTTTTAGATTTTTAAACATATTTTTTCTCTCTCTCTCTCTCTCTCTCTCTCTCTCTCTCTTTTTTTTATTTCCGTTGAAAAACTTGGCCAAGGTCGCTTGCAAGGCAGGGTCAGCGACCTTTGAATGAATAAGTCCGCCTTGTCAATCATCTGCATTCTTTTATTTCTCTTTCCGGGTCATGACGTAGCTTCCGAGTTCCAATTTTGCTCCTCTTCTCCCCTCATATTGTTTTTATTGAATGCTCAACTGCTGCCCAGTAGGAGTCTTAATTGCTCTCGCTATCACAAACTCAACTCAACATGTGTCTAACGAGGCGATTTACTATAACGAGTTGGCGCTGCTCTTTTAACAAAATCTAAGAGATTTTAACAGGTCGTCACTGCTGTTGTCCTTCGTTAAGGACCAACCGATCCTGCTGTGATATTCAATGAAGCTCAACGATACAGCGTTTCCTCTTTAAAGCGTCTCCTGCTGGGTGACCCGTGAGAGGGAAAAGAGTAAGGCGGAGTTTTACCTTTAGGGTGATTCATTTTAATGGCTTCATGTATATTTCAAGTTTGGATTTTTAAAAAAAAAAAAGAGAGAAGAAGTTAAACAAAAATACATTTTGTTTGGACTTGTTTTTGCAGGCGAATTAATGGCTGACGAAAAAGACGATTTTTTTTATTTGATGCAGTTCAATGTGTCGGTTCACAGATGTCGTTCCTGCTTCTTCACTCGGGTTAGTGTTGTAGTTGTATAGCCACAAAACGAGGGTATAAATCGGGAGAGGCCACCAACTGTGATGATTGGTTCGGGAGGGCAGGACAGGTTGGAAGATGCATCAACTCATTTCGATACTTGTACAAAGAAGAGGCGGGCCGAAGGAGGGTAAAAATGTTGCACTTGACAACTCGCATGATGTGTTGAAGGTGAAAAATTACTCATCACACCTTTATTTATTATTTTTTCTGAACATAATATTGAAACATAAATGCGAAACCCCTTAAGACTGCGTAGTATATATAACTCCTTCATGATATCATATTTTATTTCTTTCAGGTGTCAAAACAGGAAGTGCTTAATAAATATCAAAATTAAAAGTCTCATTTACAAAAGAGAGGATGCGACTGATTTGCCTTAGAAGAAGTGTGTATTATGAGAAGGGGGAAAGAGTCTTCCCGTGAGACTCCATGAAGAAGACTGAGTTACCGGAAATAGGGGACCAGGAGCAACCACATGGATCGAGAGCAGTAAAGCATCTGCCAGTAGTGGAAAAACTTGCTCCTTGTTGGCATTTCATTCACAACTTTTCACTAGAGTTGCGTGTAAAGTCCACTCACTATCAACCCACCCAACATCCCCAGAAGCCACACCTCGAAAAATGTTTCTATTCATATTTATTTTTGGACTTTGGGTTTAAAGTTTCTCATAACCTTTTCATTGCAACTCCTTGACCCGATTTTAAACATGAGAAATTAATTATTTCTCTCTTCTCTTCTCCTCATGCCATGCAGGGGGTGTTTTTCTTCTCCGTTTTCCGTTTTAATGTGTTGATTTTGACCTTGCTAATTTATTTTTCACGACTACTATATGTAAATACTGAATTAATACGACAGTTGAAAGTATTTTGGAAAAGTTAGTACGTCCTTGTGCGTGAACAGTATTGTATATGAAATAATTTGAAAAATATTTTTAAAAAAATTGTTGAACCCAAAACGTGTCAAGAGTAATAAGGATGTTAAAAGCAGTTTTTTTTTTTTTTTAATTTTTTAAATTTATTTTTAATTTGCAACATTTTGCGGTTTCTGCCGTTGGCAATACCGTCATGAAGTTGATGCACTTTCGATAATCAATTATCTTCGCTCCTGCTGCTTAAACCGTGATATCGTGAAACTGTTGAAATGACGTCATAGTTACTCCATTTTGTCGTCTTATGTTTTTATTTAGTGAAATTAAATTTTTGTTTATTAAAGAATATTTTCTATGGTTAAAAATCAAAACAAAACAAAAAATAAATAAATTTGATTATTCTTTTTTAGATGCAATATCTTCAACATTAATCAATAGAAATAAAAATGATCTCGAATAAGTTTAGATCGATCGCTCTTTGTTTCGCACTTACGTTCGAAATTTCAACTCCATTTCGACACTCACAATAATCAATCACTTTTTATGTTGATCTAAAGTGATCAAATTTAATGTCTTCTTTCCTGTTGTAAAAAAAATTAACACAATATTGAATAAATGAATAAAATTTCAATAAACAAAAATTAACTTATGCCGTAAACTTTTTTTGTCTAACGTCTGCCATTCACGAAGAATGAAAGCAACAAGCAGCAAAAAAAAGTGCAGAAAATTATATCAATCCATTGTTTATACACACATTTAAGTGTATAGGTGAGTAAGCACCTGCGAGGTAGTGGAGACACACCACGCCAAAGGCTACGGGAAGTAAACATAAGTTGGAAACAGGGGTAGGTTTGCAGAAGGGAGATGGGCTGCGTGGGAAACAGGGGTCCTCAGGTACAGACGATGCAGGGAAGAAAGGAAGGAAGACAGGAGAAGGATGGGAGAGGGGGGTGGCTAGTAAGAAGTTAGGGTAAGGGGTGGTGCTGTAAAAAAAAAAGAATGGCTACTCAGCACAGAAGAAAACAAGAATGATTAGTGTGCTGATTATAATTGAAAAAGTGTTGTTCACTTAATAAGAGGAAGTAAACATCAAACGCCAAGGACATTTGGGAAGAAAGCGAGGACAAAATTAAGGAAAACTTTATTTCAGTATTACCCTGCCTGGAGTTGTTAAGCGATAATAAGTCACGACTGAGCGACCACGCAGCGATTGTTTCAGTCTGGTGGTTCGACGCTGTCAGGGCTTCTTTTATTACAATGCAAGTTGCAAGAGTTGTTTGATTTTCAAGGTGTTTGCAAAGGAAATGTAGAGAAAATCAGTGGATTAGTTTCGACTGGATATTGTGCTAATAGCGCGTGACGTTTTCCCCAGTTGCGTTCCCTGGGACTGCTGAGGTCAGAGGTTGCCCAGCTGAGTTGAGGTCCTGGGCACTTTCTTGCTGGGCTGGGACCAAGGTCCAACTTTTCGTTTCTAGGTCTTCAGTTTTACTTGTTTGGGTCTTTTCCCCATTTCCCACTCCTACCCACTCCACTTATATCAGCTGTTGTTGAACAGGTGAGAGAAATCAGGGTCACCTGTGTTCTGGGTATGACGATAGAAAAGGAAAATGCTAGAAAAAGACTAAATCTCAAAGATAATAATAGCTTTGTTGTTGTTGCTATTTGGAATTTAAAAACCTACTGAAACGGAAGAAAATGAAGTACACATTTGCAAAAACGTGTATTTTGTGTTTTAAATACATTCTTTTTCTTTTATTGATCCAAAAGTGTAAAACAAAATGATGGAAATCGTAGAATTTTAGGACGATTCGAGCGTATATTGCGGTCCATCCATTGTCGATTGAACATGGTCTTAAGCCTAGTCTGTTGAGAAGGTGAAGGGAGGCCTGGACGAGTTTCTTGCAAGGCGACGGACGAACGACTTACGGTTCCCACGCTGCCGCCACCCCCTCTACATTTCCCAGCCCCCCCCACCCCTAAGAAACCGGCCCCCAATAAGAGTGGGACGGGGGGAGCAACAGGATGAGGTCATCAGCACCCTTACTACTTCTCTGCTACTACCTCCTTGAGGCAATCGAATCCCACCTGGACCAATCGCTCGCTCACTAGGTTCCCTCAAACAGGTGGGGTATGGAGGGCGAGGCCGTTTTCCACTGACCTTGATGGTTCGTGACGTCAAAACCGAAAGGTAGTTTTGCCATCAGCTGTTGCTAGGGCGACCGACATCATCTCTGCCGATGGCACGGAGTTGTGGAGCCACGCGACTACGTTTCCACGTGGCGCTTCAACTCCCCCGCGGCGTTGGGGTCATGAATCAAGAGCTGAGCGCCTGGACAGCATACAGAGAGACGCAGCAGGGAAAAAGAGGATGATTTCCAATGATTGACCAGCTTCCTGGAGCGAGAAGAAACCGCAGGTGATGGGTTGGAAGTGGAGGAGGAGGTTGAAAGCCCAAGTCACCTGTCGCCAGGTGTATCCGGGCCCGTAGAAGTGTCCCGCAATAAAGAAATTAAGAGTGGACACTTAGCAACGAAATGTGGGAAATGCGGGGAAATGGGTAGTGGGCAGTTGCAAGTGTCCGGTTGCGGGGTCAGGTGTTAATCGTGTCAACGTAAACTTGGATGACCAGCGCCACTGAGTCTGTTCGGAGGCGGGGGAGGCGAACGGACATGTGTTGTTAAGAATCAGAGGTTCGTATAGTGGGTAAACGAGTTCGCGGCCTGAAACGAGACCCCAACGTGGGAATAGCCCCTTTAAGAAAAGACCCCAATACGAACATCCTTCCTTACCTGTTGTACGCGCACAGGTTGGAAGCTCCTTCTCAAAACCCCGCCCTGGGACCACTCAAAAAGAGGAAAGACTTGCAAGTTTTTCCACGGAGATGAGATTTCACTTCCCTTAACCCCTTTCTTTACTGTTCTCAACTGGTTTTAGGTGACACGATAGGGATAAAAACTGCACCTGGCGAAAAATTTAAGAAATAGTAAAGTAAATAATAAAATTTTCACATTGCTTTCTTCATTAATATGACGTAATATTAATAACGGGTGTCGATTGGTCAATTGTCAATTTTCAAAGATGGCGGCCAAGTCGATCTTCATTCTTGTCCCGGAAAAAGAAAAACATGGAAATAGTGCTGAAAATAACGGGAGTTTGACATCGAAAACAACGTAAAGAGATAGCGAAACGTAAGTTTTCTTTCAATTTAAATCAATACGCCTTAAGAAGGAGGGGAAAAAAGGTTAAAAACCAAGTAAACAAATAAACATTTAAAAGGGTGTTATATATATTTAAAAGTCTGGAAAATGGGTTTTAAAATCCTTGTAAGGTTTCCTGAGGAAACGACAGGTGTGTGGGCGCTGCGAGGTAAGCAGGTGATGTTTTCATCATTGGGGACACATCGTGAGAAACATCCTTGTATGCGGGGTAAAGGTCAATCACATCTGATGCAGACATATGACTAATTTCACAAGTGAGTTTTAGTCACATTTCCATCACATTTCATCACATTTCGTCATTTTGATTGCATTCGATTGGTGATTAGTGAAGAAAATTCTTCCTGTCTGATCCCTGAAGGTGGAATGAGGTTGCATCTTCTGCCCATTTGGCCGAAACGCCCCCTCGCGGCCATCGTCCTCCCAAGACCACCCTGTGTCGATGCAGAAGAACTGGAGAAGAAAAGTTGCATTTCGCGGTACTTATATAATGAATATGATGATGGAGTGATGAATGAATGGTTCATTATAGTGTGGTGAGGAGTTGGGGTTGGGGATGTTATTGATAACGCTTAAGCTTTGATTTTATTTTCAAGAGACAATTAACTTCCGCTCTTTTTCTCACCGTCATGGTTGAGCAATAGCAAACGCCCTCTAGCGTGCACTTGAAGCGTCTCGAACATGAATCGGGACTCGCTCCCACAGCCACTGTGTAATTGCGCTATAAAACTAAAAGACAAAAAAAAATAAAATAAAAAAAATAAAAAAAATAAAAAATTAACCAATGAATTTTTCTTTAAAAAATTTCTATTCACATCAACAAAAATATTCCAACATAAACAAATGTGACCGGCCATTTTGGAATTTGAATTCCATACAAAATGGGACATTTAAATGATTTTTTTTTTTTTTTTTGATATTTAAATTTTCTCTCTTTCCTCGTTCAGTGATGATGGCGGGGATGGGATGGGAGGAGGTCGGAGGAGGGTAACGCGAAGGAATCGGAGTGCACTGCTCGCGTGCATCGCCGCGCGCCCATTACGTCATTGGGCGCCACAGGAGGGGGACGGGAGGATTCGGCCAAAGGTGGGGTGGATGCGACCGTGGGAACGCTCGCTTGGCGTCCGCCGTCCAGCCTGCAGCCAGCGTGGGAAACGTGCGCCAGCCTTGGCAACCTTCCCTGCGGTCGGCCCGTGACCGGCGGCAGGCCAGGGTCCGAGTGCACACCCACCACCCGCGCAATCAACAGAAGCAACTTGCGGCCAGAACGAGAGCGCACGGGCTCATTGAAAAGGGAACTGCTTTTCCCGATTTTACAAGGGGGGATAATGAAGCATTTAATAAACAAAACAGCAAACCAAAAAAAAAAAAACACAACCATTATTATTATTGCCGTTGAATTTCCTCATTGATAAATGGCTACAATGTTAATGACTCGAATCAAAGCGAAAAAAAATTGTATCGCTGTTCAAAATTCAATTTTCGTCGTTTGTAATGAATAATTATTGCGAAATTTGGTTGTATATTGTAGTATAATGTGATATTAGTGCGGGTTTGATGGAGATGCATCACCGATGGCGTAATAAGAGCCAATTAGCACTGCGTGAGAAAGTAGCTCTCGTTGCTCCTCCACGTCCACTCGATAAGATGATGAATTTACGGCCTCAGTTTTTCCCCGCCTGCATTTGTCGAGATGACCGCGGGCGAAGGTGTTTATTCCCCCGACCTACCTTTCTTACACATGTCTGTCTTGCAGTTTTCGGGCTAAAATACTGCTAATACTCGTTACTCGACATGATTCGTTCCGGATTCTTCGGGGTGGGTCGAAAATTTTATTTCGTTTGCGATTTTGCAATTGTTTGTTTCTATTTAGGAAGTACTTTGACCTTGAAATGAGTCGTTCAAGGCTAACTGTGTGTTATTTTTAATTCGAATCGTTTTGGTTTTCATACTATAAAGTGATTAATATATTTTTTTTAATTGTTGAAGTTGATTTGTTACTTTGTTGTTACATAGTTGTCCTGTCGTTAAAGTGGTTAAAGTTAGGTTTTTGAGGTAATAAAAGCGCCTTTTAAATTTTAATTAGGTAATCAACAGTTGGTTTTTTTGGGGTTAATGGATTTTCAATTCTGGTTTCAAGAGGTTTCCCGAAACTTTGTACATCTAGATTAGGGAAATATCGTTTGAGTTGGAAACTTTATCTACTCAAAATTGAGTGTTTAGTTCTGGGAATTTTTCTTAATGTTGAAGTTGAAGAAATCATTTCATCAAAGGGAAATTGTTGTATAGTTGCACAACTTCTTTCCATGAAAGAATTGACTTGTTTATGGTTGTGTTTACAGAGAGTTAAAAAAAAAAATCTAGTGTGTGAGAACAATACTAAATTGATAATGAAATGTATTGATCAATGCGGAAATACATTGTTGTGAGTACAAACTACAAAGTCTGAAAGTCAAGAACAAAAATATATTTTTTCTTCTTTAAACTTTTAATTTTAAAATATATTTTATTTAGTACCCCTGATAAGATTTTCATGGGAAAAATGTTTTTTTTTAAATTTAATTATTTTTATTAATTTTTTTTTTGGATTTTTTTAAATCGTTAAATTTTTTATTTTGTTTAAGAAAAAAATTCTATTTGAAAAAATGGCGAGTTTAAAAGGTTAGCGTGACAAGAAGACGTCATTTTTAGTTTTCGTGTCATCGTCCTGAAAAACTCCCGCGAAAAACAAAAAGCCATTTCCACGCCCTTTTTAGATTCTTATCTGATTGCATTTGCAAAAGAGAATGTTCTCATAATAACGAAAAGGAAAGTTAACAAGAAAAACAATAACACTTTAGCATAACTGAGAAAATTCCCATACGAGTTTTGTTTTCAAGTGCAGACCGTCCCGTCCCGGATCAAGTGGAAAACACTCAACACGTCATTAGGTTAATTACAAGGCCAACAATTTTTTACACTAATATGTAAAGAAAATGACTAATCTTTCTTCCCTTATTCATCAGATCAACGAGGAATCCCGAGAAATATAATTTTTTTGAAACAATATAAAATTCCCCCATAACTCTTATAAATCCCAAAAATCCCAGTGAAATTCGGAGCAATCTCTCGATAAAACTTCAATCTATTTAAAAAATAATTATTTACTGTCTGGCTTTATCTGTTTAAAGTTAATATTTAATCAAATCAAATAGTATTAAGTAAATGCAAGCAAATATATATCAGCCAAAGTGGTATTAACTAGGGCACTTATAGTTAGGAAATGAGAACACAACACAAAAATAAATACTATATTTATATAAAGAGATATTTAATAGATTATTTTTTTAAAGTCGTTTAAAACAGTCACGTAGTAATGATATAATATCATGTCATTGTGACTTTTTAAGAATTCAGTCCCATTATGTAATGTATATTTATATATATAATCAACATTTTACGAACAAAAATTTGAAAAATATTGCATTCCACACGTGAGTGAGTATTTCATGTAATTGCTATACTTTAAGACAACGTAGCTTTTTCTTCGGCAAAGAAGCCGTAAATTGAAAATTGTTAGGTCTTGGATTCGCCTCTACTTCTTGCCCGTTGTCATCGTTATCCTTTCGGTCGAAATCGTCACTTTTCAGAAGAGTTTCGGCACAAATATTTCTCGCTTTGAGTCTTAAACGAACGTTCAATTCCAAACTGAAAAGATGCTCGTCGTCAACTTCGTATACCAGATTCCTCATAAAATGAGCTAATTTGAGCACGTATTCTGCATTGTGCCCACTGCTGCCCTCGGTAGATGCAATCTGCTCAGCTAGTAGCTCGACCGGACCCGGCCCGAGGTAGAAAGGGTTATCTGAAGTGGCCATGTACACAAGCACGGGGATTGGCGATGAATCTGACGCATCATTTCGTGGATTTCCACATTTGTTCTTGCTACGAAACTGTACAATTTGAGATATGTAACCCCCTAAACGTGATTCTCTGTTCTGTAAATAATCCAAAGCTGTAACTGATCCTTCGTCTGCAAGTTGAAACGCTCGACCCCATGTAATACCCTATTTAAAAAAAAATAAAAATAATAATACTGTTTTTAATTTTTTTTTTTCCTTCAAAGAACAATAAATACGTCACAGGGATATTGAACTTTGTGATGACCCACTAAACTGGTTTTCACTTCGTATCATGTCAAGGGCATTTAAAAGGAAAGTATTTTTAATGTTTGTATGTTAAATGATGGGATAAGTAGTGGGCTCATTCAAAGAGTTGTTGTATTTTTTTTTTCTTCTTTCTTTCTTAGTTATCAGTTCGTTTATCTATACTTTCTTTGGTTTGGAATTATTGAGCAATAAAAAATTGGAAGTCCCACTTGAATTAATTCAATTCGCCTCGAAAATAGACATCAATTTTGCCTTTTCGTCCGATTTATTTTACTTTAATAAACATTTTTTTCATTGTACTTTTGTGACATTGCGTCTGAACGTGTGAAAGAGTTCATATATAGAGACTAATGCCTTGTTGATTGCATGTGTGCAGAAGTGTTATCTAACCTTGAACTTAAAAAACTCGAGAAAGTTTATAAATACAATTCGTTCCGGCTGATGCTGGAAAGGCATTTCAACCAAAATCAAATTTGTTTTCAAGAATTTAAACACCGCCTGCTGGCTGTTCTGAAAACTCAATATCTTTAGTTTGTAATAGAAACTACAGTCTATTGCTTCATTTCATATCTGCTATATGGTTCCGCAGGGATTTTATTTTCTTTTATTTCAAAATACACACAAATTTAATTGCAATAAATGTGAAAAGGTTCCCATTAAGCAAGCACCTAATGTAAAATTAATTGCCGTTTATTATACAATCTGAAGTTGCTTCAGGCAGAAAACTAACTAATACAATATGTAATGTCTTTATGGATGTCAGAATAAATAGTACGTTATTATTATTACTATAATTATTAATTTCAATGTGCTTTTTTTTCTCTTTCTTTTTTTGTATTTAAAATTTTTTGGTTTTGCGATGCAGAAAAGGGAGGAAGAAAACAAATTGACATTGAAACGTGTATTTTGAAAAATAAATTTAACCACAGGCATTCTTAAATTACTCAGTAAGGTCATTCACCTCAGGATCTTCAATGAGGGTGGCCACTCTTCCGGGCTGCAAGTAATAAAGAAATAAAAATAAAAATTGTGAATAGCGGATAAGAATAGCGCAGAAAAAAAATGAGAAACATTTTAAACCTTTTAATATGGCAGACTGCCAGTATTGGCAATGAAAACTTCAGACATTCTAATTAATCAAAACGGTATAATTTAAACCGTCTGACGTATCAATAGTTTTCAGCTTAAATTTCGGTAAAAAACTTCAAAAATATGTCAATTACACGTTTAACAATCTGTTTGTACAGGTGTGTAAAACACATTTAAATGTGTGTTTACACTGCACAGCATCACAAAAGTCAAAGCAACGAAATAAAATGGAAATTTTACCAAAATTTTGAAAATAACTATAAAAATCATTTTTTTTTAGCTTTTTTTTTTTCACCTGTTGAGGTGTTCCTCTTTGACAAGTGTTCCCTTGCCAGAAACGGCGCGAATATCCTTGGATGAACCCAATTTTAGACGATCTGAATTCAAATCCCGGATTCCAGATCAAGGAGCCGTATCCAAATATCCACAAGGAAGAGAAATGAGGGCTTTGTCGAGCCATCGTCCATTTACAATTAGCAACGATACAGTTGACGAGAGGGAATGCCGATGACAAGAACCTAAAGCTCAACCAGCAGCTGTGCACGTGGCTGAATGACGGCCACGCGTCACCATTACGTCAGGGTGTTGATGCGGCCAATTGGATGTAACGGCTTGAAAAAATAGATGAATTTTATTGGTGTTTTACACCAGTTCCGGAGCATGATGCAATTTTATTTACATTTGCAACATGAAGGGAGAGTGAAAGACTGGGTCATGACTGCGATTAACATTCTTTGAACTCAGATTTACGGCGCACGCTGAAAAGGTTACGATCCGTCCTACAACTAAAAACAGATAAAGATTTAAAAATAAAAAAATCTTATTTCTGAATTATTTAGGTTAAATTAAAGGTTATCAATTACTGAAGCGTTGTGATAATCTTTGTTTGTTTTCAATTTGGATTCAAAGTTTGATATTACGTCAGAACGATTTGAGATTATTATTAGTGGTTGTTGAATAAATGAATTGTATAATTGGAGGGTCCGTTGCCTGCAGGGGTTTTTTCCTGCACCGCATCGGCGGGGGGTGAGGTGTGTCCGAAAAACCAATTAAGGTCGCAACTGACCGTCACTTGAAACAGTAAAATAATGGTAGCCCCCTTTTGTGTCCCATTGTCATTTCATGGGTTTCGATTGACTGCCCCTTGAAACTGGTTCGGCACAACACGGAAAGAAGTAAAAGAGAAAAAAAAAAAAATCCCCTTTTCGGTTTAGGTTGTGGCGATTATTGGTAATTATCGGTTCCATTTATCTCATAGGTAACCCACAGGTTCTGCTCATGATTAGGGGGATTGGGCAGAAAAGTCATTTGCGACAAACGAGGTTAAAAGGTGTGTGTTTTAATCCCATCAGAAGAACCCGAAAAACGGGTGGATATACATAGCTATGCGTACAGCATCGGGTCGTTAGGTGGGGGAGGGAAGAATAGAAAGGAAGAGGTGGGGGTATTTTGAAATACCGCCCACACCTGGGCTTGCGTTTGAATAGATACGGGAGGAGTGGTTCTGGTATTCAGAGTCAGAAGGAATAATAGGCTTTCTTTCGAGCAACAAGTCACATTGGGCTAGCTTTGATGCATTGCATCTTAGTTACATACACACCTGAATCACTGAATGTGCTTCGATTTGAATAGATTCGCAGGTGTGGGTGTGCAGTTGAATGTGTGCAAGCATCTCAACGACTTTGGGGGTCATTATGTTAGGGTGAAGGGTTGAAGGGTGCTGAAAAGAATCGACAAGAATGAACCTTTGTCTAAATCGACTGATGACATTATTTTACAAAAGATAGATGATGGTACGTTGTGTCCTCTTGACACAAGGGAATTTTTTATTCAAGTTAACATCGAGGAAGTGCCAACGTTGGGGGCACAGATTTAAAAAAAAATATTATAAACCTAATTTGAGGTTGAAATGTTTAGAATGGGGTATAAAAACACGATGTAAGTGAAGAAACTGTTAAATTTTGTAAGCAAAATAGCGGATTTTAGTTTTTTTTTGTGTAATTCTATTTCTGTTTGAATGAAAAGGTTGACGTATGATGGGATAGTTTCATTGATGATGAGAGGATGAATGTGCAAAAGTTATAATTTTCTTCGCTCATCCATGAAAGAAGGGCGTTAGGATGGGCTTCCGTTCTTGGATCACGGTTTCACATCAATTTCGGTTTTGATGAACGGCCTTGAGACGATACTTTGTGCTTCTTTGGCTAACATTGGTTGCTTTATGCACTCATTTCACAACACTGTACGTAACATGGGTTGTGATTTCTCCTCTTTGTTCGTGCTCAACCAGCGTTGGGCAGTGTGGCTTGTGGCCAGCTGTCCGCATCCACTATCCACACCACATCCGCTAGCGTTGCAATTTCAATTGCAGTTGCTGCCCCTGCACCTTGCTATGTGCGGCTTTTCTGCTTTTTTTGCTCGGTAGAGAAAATCATCCGTTTGGGACCTTATTTTAAAAAAAAAAATATAACTTTTTAAAAAAAAATTTTTTAATTTGTTTTTCTTTTTAAATTTCGTGAACCAAAAAAAAAAAAATCAATCTAAGAAAAAAATTGCTACGGATTTTTTTTTGTGAGTACGTCATGATTTATGTGTTACTGATGTCAATGCGCGGTTTCAACTTGATTTAATTATAAATTACTTTTTTGTTCAAAGTTTGAAAGTTTAAAGAAACGTTTTATAATATATTGTTTGTTAGATTACACCGAGACAAGTTTGAATGATTTATTTAAAAAAGGAAAAAAAAAAAAAAAATAAGCAGTCAACCTAAGTGGTTTTTTAAAAATATATTTTTCCTCAATTGTGAAAATGACTTTCAAGTATAATTTAATTTGAACCACGTGATCATCCATGGTCAGCTGATAATCATTTCCTCGAGCTGTTTGTCCCTCCTCCGCCCCCGTGCACTTTTCTTTCGTGGAACCTTTAAGTCTTGTTGATCGCGTGGGAAAACTTGCGCTCCGCCTGCTGGCGGGGATCCAACACGCCAGCCAGGGGTGGAAACGGGAGCTGCTTCACCACCTGTCCACATGAAGATGAAGGCAGGAAGTTTATGATTTCATAAAATCAAAACTCATTTTTAATAGAAAACATGGAAGCAAAAAAAAATATTTTTTTTAAAATTCTCGACATAATTAATATGAAATATTAAAAACAATTAAAAAAAACAAATTTTTTTTTCTAAGTATTTCAACACGAATTTAATTAACATTTTAAATTAAAAAATAAAACTTGAGAAGGTAAAACAGTCCGCTTGTATCCAGAGGAGTGTCACATGTTCAGGCGACAGTGACAGCTGAAAGATAGACCAACATGTCCTCTCCCCATTCACACACATGTCCCATATGACAGCAGCTTCCGTTGTATTTTCTTGCCTTCAATACTATCTTTGAAACGTTGCACGACGTTTTGATATTCCTCGAGCTTGGTCTCCTCCTTCCTTTCCTTGGGCATTTCTCGTTGGGGTGCAGGGAGGGCGACGAACAAGAACACGTTTGTATAAAAACGATTGTGAGAGTCTGAGTTTTTTTGTGCCAAGTTTTTCTCTCTTTGTAAGTTTGTTTTTTGTTTTGTTTCGTTTTTTTCTTCGTCTTTCTTCCTAACCTCGTTTTGGTTCTTTTTTTTTTTCTCACTGCATCCTGGGGTCGTAAGAAATTTGAATTGTCTCCCTGTGGAGGGGTCAGACACCTCCCATATATGATGTTAATGCTTGGTTTTGACAATTAGGGGTTCATTAAGTTCAAATCACCGGAAGTTATCTTCTTCTACTGACGTGGCCAAGCGAGACGAGTTATCCCGACTTAATAGTTAACTTTGCTACTGTTCCACACACGCAATCCTTGAAAATGGGAGACTTGAATTTATCTTTGACATCCAGCCGTTAGTTGTTTTTTTTTTTGTTTTTTTTTTTTCAATTTGTGTTTTGTTGTTGTGAAATTTTAAATTATATAAGTTTTTTTGTATTTTTCTTTCTTTCTTTCTTACTCTTTTTTTTTTTTTTTTTCAAAAAAATAAAAATCATTTCTACTTGAAAAAATAGTCAAATTCATCGACTTGTTTATTATTTTTAAGTGACAAGTGGAAATATTAATAATAATAATAATAATTAATAATAATAATAATAATGGCATTATACTTTATGTACATTAAACAATTGAGAACAAAAAAATCCTTTCTTTCTATAAATATACACTATGTACAAATGTGACATCCACGAACTTTTGAGATTGATTGATTTTTAGGGGACAAAAAAATTTATTACAATTTCTTATTATTTTGGAGTTTGAAGCAATACCCTAGTGTCTATTGGCCTACCTCTAACCTGAATAGGGGTTTCAGAGGGGTAAATCAGGTATTTTTAAGTACAATAAAAAATCAAAAAAGGGAAAAAGCCCAGACAGGAGAGTCCATTTGGCTTCATTTTATACAACCAGTGGGTTATGGGTTAATAGTATTAACATTTGTTTTTAAGCCTGTTATGTTATGTACATTTGGGGGAAAATGAAAATAATTATTATTATTTTTTTTAAATTACCGTTCGTGGAGTACACAAAAATAAGTTAATATATAACCACTTATTGTTTTTTTTTGTCCTGACTTTGGATTGAAAATGACTTAATGGTCACAAAAATGTAAAAAAAAAAAAAAAATTTGATAGAATTTTTTTAAAAAAATCAATTCGTTTTTTAAAAAAAATTTTTTTTATGACAATTCATTAAAAAAAATTAAATTACTTTTTTTAAAAAAAAGGCACTTATAAAAAAATTACATGTTTTTAAATTAAAATTTCCTTAAAAAATCAATATTTTCTTATTAACTTTTGCTTCCATTTTAAACAAAAATATTAAATAGTGCAAAATCTAATTCGTGCTTTTGCCAAAATTCATTGACAATTTAAAAAAAAAATTGATGATTTTTTTTCTTTTTAAAAAAAAGGTGAAGAAATAAAATAAATAATCTGAAGCACATCTTCCAATCCCTGCTGCAAGAATTTGTTTAAAGTCTCTTTGATGATATTTTTTTTAAAAAAAATTCAAAACAACAACAACAAAAAAAAGAATAAAAATCTTGTCTATGATAATCCATCTTTGGGAAGTTGACTCGAATTAAAACTTATATGTTGGGCTGACACATGTGAAAAAAATCACACCTCAGTCGCCAACATAGGATGAGAATACCGCTGTTGGTAATGATCAGGTATCACATATACAGAACTAGGAGGACATGGCTCCGTTGAACATTGTGGCAACGTGGAGGAGTCACTGCAAGAAAAAAAGATAAATTAATATTCATTTCCTCGACATGTGGTTTGGAATTCAAAGTAGAAAATTAAAATCACTCTAGTGCATTGTTTCCGCTTTTAATGGTCATTTTTTAAACACCAAACTAATGAGCCGCACTTGGTTTCATGGAATTTGATGCCGCCTCCCGTGATGCCCGAACCATTGACCGGATCTAGGATCTACGATCTACCTCGGTCGTTTCTTCCACTTTCCCTCCCCTTCTTTTAACTTTTTGTGGGTTTTTTTTTTTTTTAATCCCCGAACGTTTCGAAATGGAAATAGAATAAAGGTTGCGAGCATTTCCTGATGTAGGGGGCACTCGTACTTGTAGGGACTAGGGAGGTGGTGCAGGAAACTGGCGCGTATAATATAGGTGGTTTTTGGTTGATATAAATAGAGTTGATTTGCATACAAGTGTTATTGATGCGAAATGCACTAGAGCAATGAGTTAGTGAATGACAAATGATTGATATTTACCTCCTGTTGCAGGATGTGGTGTCTATGCAGAGCGAATTCCTCTGCTCGACCGACAACTTCGAATGATCAAAGTCTCTAGTGTCAATTGCTGCAGAGGTTGTTTCTTGCTTGCCTGCTGCATTATTGGCAACGGGCGCCACATTTGGCACCAAGTCTGTGTTGAGCTGTTTACACTTATTAGTCCTGTGCACGCTCAGCTCTTTACTGGAGCTAACCACTTCGAAGTCCTCGTTGGTCAGCTTGAGATTGTGATTTTTGGTTCTATCCAACGTGTTGACGATCATCTGATTGTCACATTTGATATTGTTCATGCTGTTGACAGCATTCTGTTCGTTTTGTTTGCGCGCCTCCTCGTCGTGGCGCCTCATCTGTTTTTGTCGCCGACTCCGTAGGCACAAAATCACCACGATGGAACACAGGGCCAGTAAAGGCACGGCTGCTGATAGCGTGGCAATCAGAGCCACTTGGCCCGTCGACATGCCACTGTCGCCGTCAGTGTTAGGTTCAGACACGTGACGGGACACACCCACATTGTCACTGCGGTGCTGGTGCTGGTGCTGGTGCGGCTCCGGCTCGCTGTTGGCCGTCGGCAGCCGCTGTGGCGGAGGAAGAGCAGCGGGCAGCACCGCGTCGCGTACCGCCGCTGTTAACTCACATCTTTCACCAAAAAATCCCGGTAGACACACACACTGGAAGGCATTCACCGAGTCTTCGCAACTGCCTCCGTTCAGGCACGTTTGCGAGGTGCATTCGTTTGAATAGATGGAACAATCTTTGCCGGTAAATCCAGGTCGACACGAACACTGGAAATCGTTGACTAGATCGGTGCATTTGCCTCCATTGGCGCAGGGCTTCGTAAGGCAGTCGTCCACATTCACCTCGCACATAGAGCCCATGAAACCCGGCACACAAAGGCACTTAAAGTTATTCACCAGATCGACACATGTGCCGCCGTTTAGGCAAGGATTCACACCACAGTCGTTGATGTCATTCTCGCAGTTGCGACCCGTGAATCCCGTTGGACACACACACACGAACCCATTTAATTTATCCACGCAACTTCCACCTAAAGAAGAAATTTAAAATCAATTTAATTTTAATTTAATTTTTTTTTTTTTTTTTTTTTAAATTTTAATTTACTTTAATTTTTTTTTTTTTTTTTTTTTTAAATTTAATTTAATTTTCTAAATTTCAACTAGAAGAAATATAATGAAAAGACATTTACCATTTAGGCATGGATTTGATCCGCACTCGTCCTTCTGTCTTTCACAGTTGTTGCCATCGAATGCTTGTGGGCAGATGCAATGGTAACTGCCCGATATTTGAAGGCAGGTACCACCATTTTTGCATGGTTCATCTTGGCAGGTGTTAGCTGCAAATTCACATTGGCGCCCATGAAATCCAGGTGAACAAACGCAACTTGCATTGTTGTTAGTGAACTAAACAATTTTAAAAAAAAAATAAAAAAAATTAATAAGTTGGATAAAAAATTCTCAAAAATTAATTTGTAAAAAAAAATAACAGTAGTAATAATAATATTATTAAAGAAAGTAGAATGTTTACCTTATTGCAGGTGCCACCATTTTCACACGGTGTGCGAGTACAGTCGTCTCTTTCCTTCTCGCAGTCGTTTCCATTAAATCCTTCACGACAGGTGCAAGTGTAACTTCCCTGACCCGTATTTGTACAAGTTCCACCATTTTTACATGGTTTATGGTTTGTGCAATAATTGAGATCTGCGAATTAAAAGAAATTTCTCAAATTAGTTATGCAACGACCAAGGACGATGGCAAATATTTCCCAAGCTGATATTGATCTTGTATTGCACCCAAGCCCAACCCATAACCCATTCATATGAATATTGAAGCTCAGCTTACCTTGATTACAAAAAAGACCGCCCCAGCCTTCTTTGCAGATGCATTCCCACGGTTTCACACAGGTTCCATGAATGCAACCGGGATATTGGATACATTGATCGCAATTTGGACCTTTCCAACCAATCAAACATCTAAGAAAAAGTAGATAATAAAAAAAACACATAAGTAAAAAGGATTATGATGATTGATGAAGAAAAGATGTTGAAAAAAATTAAGTAATTAAACTTATATTAGAATTTTCCAATTTTTTTTTTTTAATGAAAATAATAAAAAAAAAACAAAGTGTCTTGATGGGAGCAACTTTCCCACCAGGATCACAAGGGCAGTGGTCCCCTCAAGGCAGGGTTTTCTCAATGACCATATGAGATGGTAATAAGAAGCGAGGGGCGATGAAACTAAGAGGAGAAAAATTTTAAACCCCTCATATATGGAAAAAGAGAGAGAGAGAGCGAGAGAGGCAGCAGCCGTGGAAATGTTGTATCCGGTGGGTCGTTGACGAACCTCCCTTCTTCCGGTTCAACACCAGATTGAATTTCAACCCTGCCTTGTGTGATGCGAGTTGACAACACATTCAAGAATTTGAGTTTGCATTTTTCCTCGTACAAACTCGATATTTTTTTTTCTTTTCTTTTCTTTTCTTTTCAAGTCAAGGTCGGAAAGATAGAAAAAGGTGTTTTTATTTTGGTACTTACTTGCACTCGTTTGGTTTCTCGCAGGAACCATATTCCTTGTGACATCCAGGGGCGCAGACAGCTGAGGGAGAAAAAAATGAGGTCGGTTAGAAAAAGAATTTAAAAAAAAAAAAAAAAAAAAAAAAAAAAAACTTGTTGATTACTATCGACATGTGCATTGCACTACACACTATAACTCGAATGAGAAAACTGGCTTTGGGACGCAGGTAGCAGTTCCCACGCTTGTCAGGGACGTAAGTTTTGGTCAAGGATCTCCTTATTGTCGCGAATTATTTTTTTAAATGATTTTTATTAGCTAAATTAATGCGTGTATGATTCAATATTTTTCAACGTGATTAGAATCACTCAGGATTCTGGCATTTGTCGGAATGGCCGTATCGGTCAGGTGCCTGAATGGTACGCGTGGGAGGGTGTAAAAGGGGTGGTGTTGGCTGGCCGCAATGAGACAGCTGCGGCTTTTGTGCCAATGTTTGCCGCTCCAGCTGTCGAAGTACAGAGAGAGAATGACAAAAGCTTTTTGGCTTTACTGGCGAGACGCCATCATGGATTTGCCAATATGCCTCATTGTTCTAAGGGGGTGCAGGATGACCATTCGTTTCACCTGGTGCCTCAAGAGTCATTCCTTTCTCTCAATTACAAGAATTTTCACTTAAGCTCGAATATTTTTTTCCTTTCTTTCCAAAGTTGCATAATTTTCCCGTGCGAGGTCGCCCCATAAGGCCAATGAGCTCAGATGTATAGTGGCGAAGTGTTTCACTGCGCTCCCTTCCCTTTTACTTATTTTCATTTCTTTTGACAAAAAAATTTTTTTTCCCGAGTGAAGCCAAGCATTGTTTCATGGGCAGTTGCAGTTGCGCTTGGTTAGCCACGTGCAGCAATAAAAAAGAAAAATCAACTCTTAACTCCTCCCCGTTCTATCATCTTTACTTGCCGACCTTGAAGATGTCGGCGGGGGTGGATGAACATTAAGAAATAATTTTTTTTTTTTTTTTTTTTTTCCCCGAAATAAATAAATAAAAGACACTTACCCTCTTCGCAATATTTTCCTTTCCAGCCAGGTAAACAAATCTGTTCACCCTGTAGCGAGCACTCGTAGTGTCCGAACGTATCGTTGCGTGGACGACACAACTTGGTACATCCTTCACCGTAGTAATGCTCCTCGCATCTCACGCGATATTCAAGTTGAAGCTGAGAAAGACCCGCCTGGTGTTCGTACTGGGTCCATTCATCACCAACTGTCAACCAACTTTGGTTTGCGAGACGTGTTAACAACACGTTGCTACCTAAAAATTAAAACAAACAACCTTTAATTTTCTTTCTTCGAATTAAGCCGTCAAGAACAGAGCAAGTTTGAAAGTTTTAGGGGTTTTCGAGGGGGTAAAGTTGTTTTATTTTTTTATTATCTTGAGTTAAAACAGAAGCCCTCTCTGCAAATAACTCGCTTTTTAAGCCTGTGCATCGTTTAGCTAAACGCCGGAGTTGTCTGTGTCTGTTCGGCAATTGGCGCTGCATCACACCACACCACACAGAGTCACGGCTCAGTGAACCCCAAGAGGCCTCGTCAAGAGTGTGGGAACCGGACCGCCAACTCCTTGCAGGTCACAAAAGACACAAGGGAGTTTTCTCCTTCTTCTTACATTCCCCCCTTTTTCGCTCTATTTCTAAAAAGGGGAGGAAGTTTAAAAGTGCACTTCCCCTCGTCTTTTACGTCTGCACCGTCAAAAATCAAAACAAACGAGAAAAATTTTCTTTTTCTTATATTTAATCCTAATTTTCTATGGTTTACGCGTCCAAGGTTGGTGTTTGAAGGCTCTACAAGCTGAGCCGCGGATCAACATCGCATGTAGCTCCTGGTGGGCTCCATCTGGCTCCAGCGACGCATACACAGCGTCCTATCGACAGATGGTGGCACCGAAAAACAATAGCTCTAGCAGCTTTCCCGCTCGGTTCTCCCCCATTCGCTAGGACGCCGTCTCCATAGCAACCCTTCCTAGCGACGCTATATAGTAGAGTACGCTAGCGTTGCTTAATTTAAAGCCAAATCGTGGCGGAGACAAAAATATAAATAAAAAGGCAAAACAGGAAACGGGAGGAATCGGAGATGGAAATAAATAAATAAATAAATAAACGGTAATTTTCTTACCTCCAACCGGTGTTGAGTCCGATTCGTGCCATGCTTCCACAATGAGCGAAAAGGTTCCCTGCGGCAAAAACAACAACGTCTCGGTCAAGTAGGAACATAAGACGAAACGAACGGCCGTGAGAGTCGCGGCCGGCGTCCGTTCACAATACACAAACGAATTTTTTTTTTTTTTTTTTTTTTTTATGAAAGAATTTTTTTTTTTTAAATTTAAAATTTAAATATAGTGAAGAAAATTTAAAAGTAAACATGCAAAATAGATCCTTCACACAAATATGAGTGGGGATTTTAGTGATAAAACTCACCGGCCAAGAGAACTCGAATGGGAATCGAATTGGGTTGGTAAATCCTTGTATTTCAGACGTATCCGATATATGTACGGTGTTATTTCCAAGCACTGGTGTGACAGTATCCCCAAAAGTACACGGAGAACTGAAGTCAATGGCAGCTTGATAATGCTTGAGGCACACGCGAAAGTATGTTTTACACACGCCACCACACTCTGGCGATAATGAAGATGACGAAGAAGTAGAAGAAGCCCTGCTCACTGCGTATCCATTGCTAGGGCCTTGAGAACAGCATTTGCCGTCGGCATCTCGACCCGCTTCGTTCAGAAACTCCATCAGACGTAATTCAAACACCCCTGAGCTCGCAACCTGAGGTTAAAAAAAAAAAAAGGAAAAAGTTAAAAATAAATCGTTATAATTGAAATGTCGAGTTGTGCCAAAAAATGTAGCACGTTTCAGTACCTGATGCTGCGAGATGACGAGGATGTTGACCAGGATGAAGATCCGGAGGGCGGTCGCCGAGGCGAGCCGTGACACGAAGCGCCACCGCATCGCACCCTTCGCGCGCCTCTTCTCGACTGACTAAGCCGCTTGGCTCTGCGAGCTCTTGTCCTGCCGACGAGTGAACGATTTGGCTCCACCACCTCCTCTGATCCACAATGAGCCTCGCTTTCGGACTAAGAGCCAAGATACAGGCTCCGCCTTCTGCCGCTTTTGATTGGCAGTTAAACTCTGTGAGGGAGAAACAACCAACGGGGGACATTAGAACAAGGTTTGCGAACACTACGCTGAAATACACGCTGTAAATCTCGAAATTAAAGTGAATTTACACGGGGTGTAGTCCGTACGAGTGAGTTTGAACAGATTTGGGATAAAGTTGGGACTGGGATAAAGTTTGAAAGGTAAAGATGAAACGGCTCGGACGGTTTGCGGCCAACGCCAAGCCTGCCGCGCCACCGATTGACAAATTCTCGTACCTTTTAAACTCGTTGACTGATGGTTTTGGGTTTGATGAAAGTAGTAGGTACGGCCGTTGAGTAGTTGGTGCCGTGAGTATTAAGGTATCCAAGTTGCATTGGGTAAAATGTGAATGAGTATGCCGTGGTGTGTTGAGAGGCCAAGAGCGCGTATCCACGTGATGGGGCCTCGGAGTACTCGAGTGGCAATGAGGCTAGAGCGCGTGGTGTGGCGCTTATATAGCCCCAGCTGCTCGCATAAATTAGCGAGACCAGGTCTAGGGGAGAATAGCGTCTATTGAGATGGGGGGGAAGGGAGGCTTGGCTCCATTCATAGCTCAATGGGATGCACGTGGTGTGCGCGAGGCGCATGTGCGAAGCATCTGCGCACGCGGGAGAAAAACCACAGCACCGAAATAAGATTAGTTGTAGTAATACTACAGCACTAGTCACGCTGTTAACAAATCTCACATTTCCGAGTATTTCGACCATCGGTATTCACTGGACAAGATTTTTATTAAATTTAAAAAAAAAAATAATTTAAAAAAAAATAATTTTATAATTTTATATTTTTTATATTTTTATATTTTTAGTGTTTGAATCGAAGAAATATTTTTTGGTTTTGGTGTTTATTGGTGTTTAAATGTGATGTGTAGAGAGAGAAAAAGAGGTTGGGGAAGTAGTAAAAAGACATTTGTTGCTTTAGCACAAGGTTTCACCATCACCAGCAGCCGCACGCGCCAGCTGCCATCTCCACCTGCCCCTTTTGTAAGACGCACGCGCGCTGCTGTCCAACTGCAAACCAAAGTTTTCTTGGATTTGTAATCATTATTACACATGCACACAACGCTATGCAGCTATGTCCTATATCAATTGGATTTGCATTGGCGGGTGCCGTTGAAGGACACGGTCTGGGTCGCGTGTCTTGTGCATTGCCGAGATTTAGCTCGAGGGCGGGAACAACGCCCGTTTGGAAAGTGAACGCGTGGCCGCCACGTGGCTCTAATTTCGTCCCGAAGGTCTTAATTGATTCATGGGCCAAAATCAGTACACACGCCGCTGAGAGGGTGGTGAGGTGGTGGCATAGTAAGAGAGGGGGTAGGGGATAAGGGGTGGGAGTACGCACTAGTACCTCGACAGCTGCAGCACGTGGCACCTTCTGTGGCGCTAGTAAGGCGCAGTCCCACCTGGACGCGCAGAACAAGAGAGGAAGAGAAAAACAAACGAAAAACTTCTTGCACGGATGGATGATGCTCTTCTTATGGATAGAGAGAGGGTGGATCCTTGGCCGCTTTAATCGACCAACCGTGGCGCTAGCGAGGCACCTTTCGGTGAGGATGTCAAGATTTTTCACCTGGGTTTTTCTTAATTGACAAGAAACGCGTGCCATCCATTTTTTTTTAATTTAAAAAAAAAAATTAAATTTAAAATTTAAATAAAAATAAAAATGAATAAATTTCATTAAAAAAAGTTTAAGTGAAATACAGTCATCTGTATGTGGAAATTTAAAAGGGAAGTTGAAGTTTCAGCTTTGAGGTTAGTGCGCATGCATTTTGAATACACTAAAGCGCAATGAGCAGATGGTGAACGCGTGTAGAGCGTCTGGTGAGCACCATGCACGCGCTTAAGCACACGTGTTGGAGGGGATGGGATATAGCAAAGTAGGAGCAGATGCTCGTGTGTGGTGGAATTCGGTAGCAGGGGTAGCAACACGTGTTACTACTGCCTAATCAAATTCACTATTGCAAACGCTTTTTAACACCAGGTGGCTTCGGCCTGTTCAATGCGCGTGAGCTTAAACAGTTGAATTGTAATGAATATTGAAAGAAAAATGAATTCAAGGGATTTACTTCGTATTTTATTTATTTGTTTATTTGTTTGTGCTGAATCTAACATCTTAGAAAAAATAAAATAAAATTTAGATTTAAAGAAAAGGAATGTTTGTGATTGGTGGAGGGACCCTCTTGTGTACGTCCCCATCTGGCCCCTCTTTCACCTGCCCATCCAGTGGAGAGATGCGATCCCCTGGTCAGGTTTGTGTATGGGTCGTAATGTGATCATGTGATGGCGCGTGGCCAACTGTCTCCAGCTGGAAGCGTGCCAGCATCATTCATTGGAAATTGGAATTATTGACTCAAAGAAGTAATTAATGGATACATATATTTTTTAAATAGACAAATATGTTGTTAAATTGATGGTATAAATAAATAAAAGAAATGATACGGAAAATTAAAAAAAAAAAAAACTCAAGATCATTATTTGTCAATCAATTTTAAATGTAAATTTCGCAATTTTTGCGCGGATTCGTGTTGGAGATAATTATTTTTTCTGTTCCGCTTGCTTTCATTGAAAATTGGCAAAATACAAGCCCGTTATACACATTCGTATCCCTCCGGATGTTTGTATTTTCCGTTCCTTCTCTCATGGGTACATCGTATTTGACTTTCGCTCACTGCATTTTGACAAACCCCTAACTCAATGCATTACATCTGGCCCACACCAGCTGCTTTAGGCCCGAAAAAACACAACATTCTTAAAATTCTCATCAGTTATTAGACTAAATTCTACCAGCTACCATCTGAAACCTGAGCGGGAAAAATAAAAAACCCAAAACTTGCCTTATAATCGCCGAGAAACTTCTTTGTGTGCCAACTCTCAAGCTCCAACGAGTGACTGAGCAACTCAACTGTTTGATTATCTCATAGCCACCCGCGCATCACGTACTAATTGAGCTGAGGCACGCGCTTAGCTTGAGGAAAAGAAAGGGAAACCCCACAAAAAAAAAGATAAAACTCTACGCGTCTGCGCAAAACAGGAAAACTGTATATATACGGGTGCCCTGATTGCATGGCACGCGACTCTCTCTTATAAATCCCTTAAACCCAAAAAAAAATGAATAAATAAACAAAACCCAAAAGACCAAAAAAAAAAAAAAAAAATAGAAAAAAAAAACGTTCAATATTTACGATACAATTTAATATTTAAAATAAAATTAAATAGAAGCAGTGAATAAAATCAAAATGTTTTTTCACGTGATACCACGTTGCATCTGTAAGAAGCATTTTCTTTCCCTTTAAATTATACACCACCTTGCCAACAGACACCATAAGGAGAGATGGATGCGAATCATGTGCATTCATTTCCGGCGAGGCGGTAGGGTGGGGTATTTCAACACTTCCGGTAAGGAAATCCGAGGTCTTCTCTCTTATAAGAAATATCAAGGTGGGGATATCTGAATGAAACGATTCACACAACGAAACTTAGTGTGAAGACCTTTAAACACACCTTGTTTCGGCCGGAAATAGCCAAGCCCGTGGTATATTCACTCACGGGCAATGAGAACAGGTTTTAATGGCTGGTGCATTCGATTCCCTCACCCCCGCATCAACCCCTATTCAGTGCACAGAGGGGATAAGAGAGGCGCAGGGGGGAGACATTTTATTTTTAAAAGTCCTTTAGCCCACATGTCTTTTGCTAGGGGAACGGATGTTGAGCAGTTTTGGTCGGGTGGTAGTAGTCTAGACTCTTGTTTGGACGTTTGCGGGGCCAGGTGGTAAAGAAAAGAAGCAACCTGTTTTGCACTTTGGTCAACTTATCGCGAGGTATCAAAGGGTTGAATGGGCCTCACCTTAAAATTTCAGTTTGATACCCAAAGGGTAAGGCCCTTTTCACCTGTAAGGTTGAATTTATTTACCAAATAAAGAAATTATAAAAAAATAAAAAAAAATTGAAATAATAGATTTTTTACGATTTTTTAAAAGTTTTTTTTCATCGTAAAAAAAAACGTATTTTTTAAATATCTAAAAAATAATATTTTTTTTAAAGTGCCAGTGCCATATGTGTGTAAGGAAAGATCAATTAACAGGTTAATGTGGGTAAAATAATAAGCATAACGTGTACCCCGTGTGGTTTCGCTTCATTTTCTCATTTAACCTAAGGGGCAAACCGGACTTCCGTAGATTCAGACACGCTCCCATAGCAGTAGCTCGTTTTGCCATTGTATTTGAGCCTAAGTACATTTTGTTATTAATACTCTCATTTTTTCTAGATTGTCGGGGAGTGGTGTGTCTGTATAGTTCGTTAGTAGTCCTTGACCTAATTAATTTTCATTAAATCGTTGAGATTTGAATGAGTCGATATTTCCGGCAAGACACCTGTAGGTCAGCTGCTGCTCTTTTACCCCTTAAACACCTTCCTCACTTATCCCCCCGCCGATAGTTATAACAAAATATTTTTATAAAGACAGGTGAGATTATGAATGAGGAAGTAATATAGGTTGTTTTAAAAAAATATTTTAAAATTTCCTCAGCTATCACCTGTGTTTCCTTGATGTGTTTCCAGTGCTGCAAACCGCCATTTTTATTTCGTATACAGTATATATAGAAGGAAATTTTATTTTGGGGAGTAAATTAGGTTAATTTAAAAGAAAATAAAAAAAATTCAGACATTTTTTGTTAAATGAGTTGTTAATAAAGGCTTAATTGTGGGATGATTTCATCCTCTGCTCTTCTTATATCGATTAATCAAAAAAATCATTAAAGTGATTCACTTAGTTTCCTGCTTAAAGTAATTAAGGGATATGAATTGAATGGATTTGAAGATGGGTTTCTTTGCCGGAAGAGGAACTGAAAACGTGTGAGTTTGAACTTGCCTTTGTTAATCATATGACACAAACTTATCAATATATCACAGCTGTTCAAGTCCCTTAAAATTAAAAAAAAAAAAAAAAAAAAAATTGCTGAGAGGATTAAAGAAATTTGAAAAATAAATTAAAACAGTGCAATTACGTAGGAATTCTAAAGATTAATTTTTTTTTAAATTATGAAAAAGCTATTGTGTTTGTGTGACCAATATGGCCCTCTTTTTTTGCACCATGCCCAACAAGATTTCGAGGTCTCATTTGCTTGTTTTTGTTTTGTCAATGCAGCAACAGGTGAACTAGTTACCATGGAATTTCTACAGGTTCTTTTCCTTTTTTTTGTGTAGCTTTTTCTTATTTTTTTCGTCGAAATAATGCCTTGGGTATTGAAATTTGATTTTAATGTCTAGTTTTTATTTTAAAGGGTTAAGGACATCCTCCCTCAAGGTGTAGATGCGCGTGTCGACACACAGCAGATTGTGACCAGGTGAAATTGCGGCACGCGCCTTCTGCCACTCGTCGATGGCTTAAAATTAGCAGGTGCAAAGCAGATGAAAACTTTATAAACACCTGAAATTTTTTATTTGCATTTTTAAAATCCCACTTCTCATTTTCCTTGGCAATTACAGACATCTTGATACTTAAACAATTTTTTGTTCGCCTTAAAATTTATTACGATTAAAGTAATTTATTTGGACCAATCAATTTCAATATACATTTTTTAAATTTATTCCACGACTTTATTAAGGCAGGTGTAGAATGGTGTTTTTGAATCAACTTATCTGTAGCAATGGCTTCTTTCTTCCGCCCGATGGCAGCGGAAGCAGCTGGTGGGTCCTTGATGGGGCCCAATCTCGGGAGTAGAGAGAGAGATTGGTGGGGAAGCCCAGATGTTGCTATACACCCAGGTGTCTTAGGTTCTTTCCTCTGATATCTCTTATTTTTATTCCGAGTCTTGTTTACAAGAAAACTCGAGATAAAGGATCGATTCAAAGATTATAAAAACAAGTTAAAATTAAAATGTATAAATAAGAATTGGTATAGAGCGGTATAAACTAAAATTATAGCTTTGTTTTATCCGCCTAACATAACTAACTCGTCGTTGAGCATTGCGTGTTGTTGTTAAAATAAAACTTTTTTTTATATTTTTTTCTTTCAAGTTTGTTTAGCGGTTCGTGTTAATATCTATTGATTGTCACTAAAACAAATATACGGTAACTCGTGCTTTTCTTGCCGTGGTCAATTATTGACGTCCTTGCTTGGAAATTGTTTTAAATGGTAAGGAAGTCTCGTTTGGAAAATTTCCTGAAACGTTTAGATGTGGGAGTAAAGTCTCTACTTGGGCATATAATTTCCCCATATATTTGTTATGACATTGTCAAGTATAACCTCAACTGTTTATTATTTACATTCATTTAAGTTATTAAAACTGTGTCTCAATATCTGTTATTTCCTTATATTGTACAAATCCAACTTAATCTGTTTTCACCTTCACCCAATTTCCATAATATTTGCTATATTGTTTCCAACCTGTTCCTCATTCATTTAAGTCATTTCAAGTTAAACGTGACGTGCCATCTTCGCTAAATTTGTTTCGAAAAATGTGATGGCGGATGGAGAACACAATACACACATGTGCGTTTGGTTTTGTTGTCATTTAGCGGAGATATTAAACGAAAAATTGAAGGGGAAAATGTGAATAAAAATGTTTTAATTTTTTTTTTCAATTTTTAATTTTCCCGCCTTACGTTTGGCAATATAGGTCGAGGAAGAAGAAAAGAGGAAGGTGTGCTACTAGGTATACGAGATGAATTCAGCCATCTGCTGCACACCGAAATGCATGGTTCTTTCTTATACCACGTGGACAAAACGCTCGGGAGGTGTGTTGGCCGGCTGTTCGTGCACGAGTTGCAGAGCAGATGGCCGAGTCACTGCGGCAGCTGCCCGAGAAAACCGAGCAGAGGGACCGAACGAAGCCCTCACCTGTGATTGCTCCTTCTCCTTCTCTCTCTATACGTGTATTAGGAAGTATGTCACAATGAAGTTTCTTAGCAACCCAAAATGCACCAGATGGTGATTGCTGTCATGGAGATGGGACGAAAGGCGCAAAAAATGAGCATCTGCATCACTTATTGAACACTTAGGTTCAATAAAAGAATTTAAAAGAAATGATTTCCTTAATTGATGATTTATTTAGTTTAACCAGATGTTGCTTTGAATACGAAATGAAGTCAAACTGATGGAGGAAAAAAGTGGTTGGAATTGAAAATTGGAGAAGAAAAGAAATAATTGATCGGAAAACCATTGTGATTAAAAGAAAAACCACTGAAACTAAAATGGAAATTAAATTTAAATTGGAAATTACTGAAAATTAAAAGATGGAAATTGTTTGAAAAATTTATAAACCACTAAAATTAAAGATGGAAATTGTTTGAAAAATAAAAATAACTGAAAGTAAGGTTGGAAATTGTCCGAAAAATAAAATCCGTTGAAATTAAAGATGGAAATTGTGATTAAAAAATGAAAACCATTGAAATTGAAAGCGGAAATTACAGTGAAAACAACTAAAATTAAAAATAGAAACTTGATTTTAAACTAAAGTGGGAATTGGTCTGAAAACAACAGAAATTAACCAAAATTGATAAAAATACAGATTTCAACTACTAGTAAATTATTTAGACTTGTTGATTCTTGCACAGTGATTAGCCCAATTGGTGTCTACTGGGAAATCCTAGTTTAAACCCCATAAATTAGTCACCAATATTAGTCAAAGGGCTATTGATGAGGTCAAAAGTTAATGGACATGTTGACAATTAAGACACAAGTGTAAGGTCATGGGGGGTTTTTGTCCTTGGACAAAGCAGCAGCTCCGTATTGGCAACCGTATGTGAAATTCACACCGTAGTGATTAGTGAAGGGCTGAAGGGGTTTAGAACACAATGAATCCTATTTTTCCCACACATAAGCTGTACTCGATGACAATTTCCAATTTGAAATCATTTTTTGTGCATTCCATAATTTGATATTCGGGTCAAAGGACCATTTGCGACCCTACTTTTGTGTGGAAAGTGTTTTCTTTTTCATCAACCCCCCCACCTCTCTTTTTCTCTTTCTCTTCCCTTTTCCTCATCCGTACAGATGGCGTGGGTGAACGCGCGGTTAGTGAAGCGTATCTAGCTTCTTTTTCAACTTTTTTCGCCCATCGATTGAGGGTATTTTGAGTGAGGGTATTTTTTTGACTCTCTTGACATTGGAGGTGTTAAAAGAGGGTAATAAATGACAGAGAAATAAAAAAAACAAGAAAGAAATTTATTTCCCTTTTCCTCATATCGTCCTTTGCTTGTCGTCTGAATTGGGTCATAGTGAAATACACCTTTCGTCCTTGTCACTGTTGACTCAATAATTTTGTTTGGCACCTGTCTTATACTGACCTCAAATTGATAAAACATAATCATTGCACCTGATACCACTTATTACTTATTACTTATTAGCTAAAAAAAAAGGTGATTTCTACATATTATTAAACCAGATGCGTTATTGCAGATGCTCCAAACGTGGACTGATGGCATCTTTTCAGTTGTCAATTACACAAATCTTTTGTGGGGGAGTTTACAAAGATGGTTACGTTCGGTTTCAAATTGCGCTTTTCTCTTTTTGCCCTATTTATCTGTTTATGAGAGACCTCCTGTTCTTTTTCTCTTCTCGTTGGACACAGGAAACGACGGTTAGACCCAAAAAAGAGTGACCATTAGGAGGCAAACAGCTGGATCTCATTGTTAAGCCTACTCTCTCTTTTTGATCACTCGAACATGTGATATTCCCAATACACGAAACACGATCGGTTTAAGAATTTACATGACATGTATTGTAAAACGATGCGTAATGTAGGTTGAAAAGAGCCTGATAACCGACAAAAATCCATCGAGTGTTCTATTTATTTAGTTGTATGTCAATAAATAGGCAACAAGACTCTTGCTAAGCTGCTACAAACAATATTCTGTATCGTCATGATGCCACACCTGCTTTCGAATTCATGTACCGGAACGAATGAATGCCAAAACATGACGCATGCAAATTCCAGTTTTTGTGTTGATGGTTTCTTGTTTAATTATGCGGTGTGTAGTTGCTTATTGCGTAATATGTAATGTTTAAAAACAAAATTTGATGATGTTTTGCTTTGAAATATGTAATAAAAAGGTCAGTAATTTTTTGATGAAGCATTTTATGATGATGGTTCATTCAGCCGCTGTCAATTTAAGAGTAATTTTGATTGATGGTATTGATAAATGAATGATGCACAGTTATTGGTTAAATGATTAATTGCTGCGAAGGATTATTATGTGAATTAAATAATATTCGAGCTTGCCTAGGGAATCACATTTCGAAATTAGCGAAGAGTTTATACAGCGGAAAACGTATTAAAACATTTTGATGACGGAAAACGTTCTAAACGTGTGTTATTACGATACGGGGATAAATTTCCCAATGCGTTCCACTCGAAAACACTTCTCGCACCTGGAACTCATCACCCCTTTTATTGTGCTTGAATGTTCTCTCCTCCTTTTATTTGTAGTTGATAGGTGGGGCAGTGAATGTAAATGAATAATGTCAGCTACGTGAAGAAAATGAAGAAGAAATTGATGATATCCAAAACACAACTCGATTTGCACTTTTGTCAGTTGGGACTGAGGGATGGAAAAAAGAGCGTTTTTTGTCATCTGATGGTTTAGTGGTTGATTTTTTTTTTAGTTGATAATTCGTGGCGCGTGCCACCTGGGCTGGTCAAAATACGTTTAAATCGGTCAAGTGTGAAGCGGGAAGAGAAGGAAGCTGGTAATTACCTTTGCAGTCACTATACTTTTATATCGAAATTAAAATTGGCGTACAATTGGCAATAAAAATTCTTGACACAATATTTACCAAATTAAAAAAAAATTAAATTTTGAAAAATAAAATTCCACCAAACATTTTTCAAAAAAATAAAAAATAAAAATAAAAATGACGACCACAAGCTTATTATTTGAGTATTTAACTACAATAAACAAACTGAAACTTTAATTTCAATAAAACATTCACATGTTCAAGGTGAGCGTCTTACAGAAAATCACAACTTATAATTAAATCAGTTAATGAGTGCGAAATTTATGCAGGAAAGCAAAAGCGTCTTCCGGATTAAATACTGACACCATCTGCCCTTGCCCTTCCTTTTAACCTATACGCAACAATATGTTGTCATGACAACTAGCAAGCACAAAGGTCCTTCACCTCATGTCTCTCTTCTAACTAACTCGATGGCTCAAAAACCCTCATCTAGAGCAGAGTCGTCTATTTTCCCCACTTTATTTTTTACAATATTCGTTTCCCGTTGATTCAGCGCACGTGGCAAGTGACATACTAAAATAACAATGCACTAATTTGGGCAGCATTGCGTCGTTCCGCGTTTAGACGTGGGCGAGTGGCAGCCACGCGACTGACACGCGTCAGCTTGAGGTGTTATTAATCCATTCGGATCCTTGCTCGCAATCTGGTTGCTGCGTTATTAATTATGTTTTGTTAATTAGTTGAATTAAAAGTGATAGGCGCCATGTGGCTGCCTAGTGGTTGCCACGTGCGATTTTCTAAGGCCCTTTGCCGTCGCCGGGAGCTGTGTTTTAGTTGGGAGGTTGAATATAGAGGGTCAAGATGGTGAACGACACTCATCTTCCCCTTTTCCGGTGCTCGATACGATGTTGGAGTGCCCCACATCTGTCGTGGTGATGTCCACCCTCGTGTATACACGCGGCCTGCGTTTAGTCAGACTTAATTAGAAAATTGGCAAGATAACTTTATTTGCTGTTGTTGTTAGAAGCGTTACTGCGTTGGCTTTAGCTATCATGTAATAGTGATGTAAAAATTATACAATTTTCTTTTTCAAGTAGGGCTAGGAGTGAGGGGTCGTTGAGGTAATATTGAATTAATTATTTGCAAGGGTGTTCTTATCTAACTTCCCTTTTCATAAGAATTATCATTAATGTCACCTGCTTGTGAAAGTTAGATTCACCTGTTGAACAGATGTTACGTAAGGATGAGAGATGAAAAATAAAAGAAAGATTAAATTAAACATTTATAAGTTAAAATGTTGCTTGGAAAAATGTTTCTTCAGTCCTTTGCTAGTCCTTACCATTAATTTCATGATGGTGAAATTCATTTATATATATCTTTTATGAGGAGTGAATGGAATGGGGAAAATTAGGCCAGTTGTATTTCTTTCTAATTTTAATTTGCTCGGTTCTGTCAATCCTTCATTGAGTAAATAAGTTGTAAGTATGTATAATGTAAGCAACTTGATGGCTAAAGGCTTAAGCTGTTCTCTTGTAAAGATGCGATGCCAGCTGTGTTAATCCAATGGTCATTGACTATTTTAAGTTTCTTTATCTTAAAATAGACTTCGAGAGTAATAACTTTGAAATTTTTCTTTTTTCTTTTCTTTTTCTTCATTTTTTAAATTAATTTTTTTTTTTATCTTTCAAATTTTTTTTTTAACAAAAAAAATATTTTTTTTGCACACCCAAATTCCTTCTTGCCGGATATTATTTTACCCATCCCCAATTCTGTATCATCTCTAAGATGTAGAAAGGAATCTCTTGGCATCCCTTCTGGAAGCCACTTGGAACCGCATGCGCACTTGGAGCCAGTGGTGCAAGGTCGCCCATTTTGTGACTTCATTTCCGCTGTCCAAAAAAAAAGTATTTTTACTTCGGAATTTACTGATTTAAGTGTTAATAACCGAATTCCCTATTTATAATTTTCTCAAAAAGATAAAAATAAATTTTTTAAAAGAATGCGAAGCAACAACTATGAACTATCTGACTCCCTTGTCCCTTCGTACGTGCAGGGCGTCACCCGAGGTAACCATGGCAATGAGAATCGTCTCCGGAGAGATTTGATTCTTACTCCGTGTCCGCCTCGTTCCGTTCCGCGAAGTCGCGCACTCATAAGGCTGCCACGAGCTATCGAGCATGCCAGCCTTCAAGACCTCGCCACCCGCAACGTGCAGCCAGGCGCGCGCACTTCCCATCAACACCATCCCTCTCTTTTTTGCAACATTTTTTATCTTCCAAGAACATCATTACTATTAATGGGGCAGGTGCTGTTACATCACCAGGTGATCCTCCCCTAAATTAACTGCCTTTTGCACATGGTTATACAATTTTACAAATTCAAATTTCAAATTTGTTTTCCTTTTTAAGTTTATACGATGTAACTGTAAAGTTAGGTTAAATACCTCTTTCTTATGTTTTCACTCCTATTTTTTCACAGATTTAATGTGGTACTAAGTAGAGTTGTTTTGGTGGATGAAGAGGATTCAAGTGTATGTGTACACCTGTCATTTTCCGCGTATGCGCCCCTCCTAATGATGGGTAATTGGGTGTGGGCGGTGAAGGGACAACGCGCGCACGATGGTGATGCGTTTTGCTCGCTTCACGCACGCGAGTCATTCACCTTTTAAAATGTGAAGATATGTTGACAAGGATGGGCGTAGACGAGCAAAAGAGGATTAGGACTAAGAGTATATAACTTTTCACTCGTTCTTGTTTTCTTTTTCAATTTGTTATCGTTCTTTTTTTTTCTTCCTTTATTTGTTTGCGAATTGAATATGAAGTAAACACCATCTGTTGATAAAGCGAAGAGGTCTGGGCACAGTAACCGGAAAAGACAGTTGTGTAGCACGAGGTTAATGAATGAGAAAGAGAAATACTTTTTTTTGTTTGAAGAATTGTGGGTGGGGCAATGAGGGGAGAGTTGATTTGAAGTTACACAAACCGTCTGATGTGTATGAATATGAACGATGTTTACATCATCAATGTAATATTAGGTTTGGCTTTACGGATAAAAAAAATTGTCGCCATGTGGCCCCCACGCGACTAACCTAACGCCATATGGCGGTATATTATCAAAGAAAAAAGTTTAAAGGTCCTTAAATGTTAAATGGTTTGTTGAGTTTGAATAAAACCAACGTCAAAAGATGTTGTTTTTTTTTTCTATTTTTTTTTTTTTTAAACTGTGTAGGGGTTTGTATGTTTTTCGTGAATTTTTATCAAGTTATCACTTTGGTCCTCCGTAATTTGGAAGCGAGAGAAAAAAGGGACGCTGATATACGATGGAGGTTCAACGCAGGGGAGGACGCGGACCCCCACCTACACTTCCTCTTCACTTATAAAAAAAATGTTTACAATTTGTTAAACAACGTTTTTAAAATGTGTAAATTGGTTTATGTACAGAGAATGTTTGGTGATGATCTGATTACTAGCAAACGTTGTCAAAATGTTCAAAATAGCGTGTCATTCACCTGTTGGTTTCTTTTTCTCTTTTCTGGTTGCTGGTCACTTGAGAATATTATAATTCCCACTTATGATTGTCATTACTATTTTTTTTAATGTGTGGTTAAGAATACGAAGAGAAGAAAAAAGCAATTCTTACTTCTCTTTGTAATTAGTTGTTAGTATAATCAATTTTTTAAAATTCAATTTGTTTTGTTTTCTGGCAATTAATCTAATTTTTTTTCTTTTTTTAATTTTGAAGGAAAAAAAATATATATATCAACAAACAATGTCAGTAGTTGCTTGTTGTTTTCGTTTGCGAAATTCAGAGTTAATGGGAAATCTCCAGGGAAAAGTAAAGTTCGCTGGAGCATAGTAGTTGATTAACAAAAACTGTTAAAATATAATGACAAGAATGTAATAAGCGAGCGAAATTAAAGAGGAAATTGATCAAAATGTAAATTTGATGCGAGTTTACACACGGCCACTTACAAGATCACTCATAAAATGGCCAATTAAAAGCTCTAAAGCGCACGCGTGTATCCTCAAGAAAAACGTGAGGTTCGGGTCGCACGGGAATATGTAAGGAACGCCATAGGCTCAAATCGTGCGCTTCCACAGGTGCGAAAACGCCCATTTCAACCAGGCTCGGATATCCATCCCACAATCTAACAAAAATAAAACCATCATTTAATGATATTTGATATTTTTCTTCTTATTGAATTCGATGTCAACAGAACAAATGCGTGGGAGTTTCATGTAACACGAAGAGTCCGTAGACCTCACTTCGAGTCTGTCACACTAAGCGTGAAGGTCAACAAGGCATTGGAGTACACAAGAAAAAAAGTAGGGGAAAAAAATCTTTAACTTGGTGCAAAGTCTCGATTTTGCCCTTTCCATGTTCGAGCCGATGCACACCTTGTTACCGATAAATTTTATTACGTCCGCAACATAATTTTTTCGTGTCCTTGAGTCACTATGTTCAAACGAGAGAACTCCTGTATCTTCGATTGAGATTTGAGACCCTGGTTTTTCTGTTTCGATTTGCTTGTGCCAGCGAATGCATTTATCCAAAGGGTATTTTATCTTCCTAAAAATTTTTTTTTCTTTTTCTTTTGTTGAACAATATTTTTGGATACATTTTTGTAGTTATTGCACACTTTAGTATTGCGACAGGTCGCATATGGCCTCAGTAACTGCTGGCGACCCTGTCAAAGTGATGCGACAGCAGCAGGATGGCAGAATTGTTTTCTTTTGACGTGAGCACAAATAAAACGAAAAGGATGATCAGAGTTTATATTGTGCTAAAATGTTTTTTTTTTTTTTTTTTTTTCTTTCTTGTTGTTCCGGTCTCAAGTGCATTGCGTTGCGCATATGGTGGCTCCGGGCACCACCAGACGTGTTAACGAGACAGCAAACAGCAGAGGCTTAACTGCGATAGGGCTAAAAAATTGATCGATATTGCTTTCCTCTTGCGACGCGACGGCGTCTCACTTTATCGGAACAAGACTCCTTTACCCTCTTATATCAGTTCAGCAATAACATTAGGTGACACAACATGGCCATTAATGCATAATGAGGGCCATGTGCCATGTTTTGGTTGTTCAGTCTCTGGAAATTTATTATTTATTCATTTTTTTGTTTTTAAATTTCTAAATTTATGTTATCTTTGATTAGAACTTAGTTTATATAGTTTGTGTAGGGATACGCCCAATTTGTTTAATCAAAGTTATGGTGTGCAGAAATGTTCATTTGAGAAGATTAAAGGGGTGAGGTTCTTGCAATGATGATTTTTTTTTTCATGGAATTAGCAGAGGAGTTTTTGGACTTTATCCAAGAGATTCTTCTTTACTGGTTTGTAAACTGTATTAAATAAATGGGAATGAAACTTCCTCGTTTAAATGGAAGATTTATTCTTCTTTTTTTTTTTTGTGTGCATAAACTGACATGGGAATTGGGCCGGAATAAAGTTTAAGTCTTTGAATACACTCCAGCTTTAATTTAGGAAATGCAAATATAAAACAGAAGGAAAAACTCAACAAGGATGCACATATCAATAGGTTTCGTGGATGAATTAATATTTGTTCAAACGTACCGGTAACTAGTAATTTTCGATTTAAAAAAACATCACAAACTTGGATGAAAATCTCTTCCTGGTTCTTGAAATAGATTTAGAACGAGACTCAAAAGAATCAACAAAAGCTAAAAAAAATATATAAAAAAAAAATCTAAGAAAGATGCTGCAGACCCAACTATTATCCAATTTCCAGTTAATGTTTACAAATAGTTGATATATATATATGAGCTTTCTGTTTCTATTTGGACAGGAAGCAATGTTTGAAAATGTCAAAAATGATGCAAGAGTAAAGAGCAAAACAGATCATGTGAATGCGGATGGTGCGAGTGATATTTGATCGCGTGTATTTAGGTGACCAAAAAATAAATGAATCCTATCGCATTCGGTTATCGGGTTACATGGGACCTTCCCTTCCTACCCCTCACTTTTCTCCTATGGCCGATGGTGCGATTGGCCCGGTGTGTCTCATTCTCCTTCCCGCCCAGGGATTTTTGGTCTCGCCGCTTCGATCGGTTGGATTTGAGGAGGGGGCAATGAGAAGGGACTTGGCAAAATGGTTTTCCATCCATCTTGAAGAAGAAAAGACAAGTGCAGCCATTCGACATTCGTCACCCGGTCGTTTCTCACCTCTCTTTTTGCAAATATTTTCCATCTTTTTTTTTTCTCTCTTTCTGTATTTTTTCATTTTCTATTTTTTATTGCATTTTTTCCGGAGCAAAACGTATTTGCTTATCTTTTTTCATTGCATTTTTTAATTTGCCATTGAACTTGCACTGTAATATCTTGACCTTGATCAGATTATTGCTTAAATTAATAAAAAGCGAACAGCAACAGATGTTGATAGAATGAATTACCGAGATGAAAATGCACAAGAGAGGAAAAAAATAATTAATTTGGCACGTGGCTTCGTTTGTAATACTCTCGATTTTTAACACCTATATTGATTATAATCACACAAAATGCACAAAAGAGATATGCAATTGTCTAAAGAAATGCATTGTTGCGTTATCATTATTTTCTTTGTGCAAAATTATCAAAATGCATGGAACTGATGAAAATTGAATTTTGCAAAAACGCAAAAATGCAGTTTTTCAACAAAACAAAAAAAATCGAAAATGAAATTTTGCAAAAACACGAAAATGCGATTTTTTTAAAATTTTTTTTTTTAAAAAATCGAAACTGAAATTTTGCAAATTCCCGCAAATGCAATTTGTTCGTCAAAAAGAGAAAAAGTTAATATCCAAAGCGATTTAAAAGTAAACCCGTGTATGTAATTGCCACATCATTAAAGATGCAAGCGAGTAGAATGAGCTAAAAGAATGAAGACCGGACTATTTTTGGGGCTAAAAGAACGCCAGCTGATGCTCTCTTATAGTCATCCTTGCAATTTTTTTCCTTTTAAAAAATTACCCCGAGTGAAATAACCTTACCTTTTCCCGGGAATGAGATGTGCGATAAAATGTAACGTGATTCTTATCCGAAAGGGAATTGAGTTGTTGACTCTCATCGTAATAATCACGCGAGTGAGGAGTGCATGTGGAGAGCAACAGGCTCGGCTGCTGCGCAGACTCCAATCGAAGACAAGAGTGAGGACGAGGCGACGATGCTCCAGGTAATGAACGAGGGGAACGCGTGCAGAACGTGTGATTTGGTGTAATGAGTCCGAGTAGCACCTGGTCGAATTTTGCTCGTGATTAATGGTTGTTAAGGCGATTTAAGTAGTCCATACGTGTCCGTACGATTTGTTTGAATTCGAATCGGACTCGATGTTGCACTTCTTCCTCCCTCCCGGAGAACAGTCAGAGCGAACCGTGAGTCAGGTGCATTCCTTAGGCCGGTGGTGGATGTGCATCGCGCAGGAGAGCATATGATCTGGGTATGTTGTTTCTTAGCCAAGCATGTGATCTGCTTCACTTACCCTTGCAATGCGAATTGAATCTTCCCTTTGATTTTTCCAAACGAGAAGGGGACAAAGTGATTAAAGAGCTTTTTATTGAGAGACAGTAATTGATTAAATTAAACCAGTTGGATAAAATAATGGGGGAAGACATAAATCGATGCGGAAATTAAAAAATCGACCATTTAAAAAAAAATTTAAAATTTAAAATATATACATATTATTTTTGTGTCAACATTACTAATTTATTTTCCTTTAAAAAAAAAAACCAAAAAAAAACTAATTATCGAACCTGGTTCGCACATTTCGTCACATAATTCATAATTTTTAAATATGGTGTTAAATTGATTGATTTTCTTCAGACATCCCAGTCATTTTTCAACGTGTTATTCGCCCCACTGTCTTACTTGGAGAGGTTGCTCACATTATGGCGCGGCAAATCTCCAAGGAAGACTATTCTGGTAGCTTAATGCGGCTAAAGGGTGTGACCTTCCCTCTTTTCCTCAGCTTCTTCCAGACATTTCTGAAAATAGCAACGTGCACTCCGCCCACTACACTTTAGCATGTGTGTCTGATTTTTCGCTGTCATTAGTTTTCAATTATATTTATTGAAATTGATGTCTAGAAATTTTATTTCCTAAAATTTTCTGCATCTTTTCTGCTGGGCAGGGAAGGGAGGGGAAGAAAGGTTCATTACTTTGTCTATGATGGAAGGGATGGAATGAATTTTGAAAGAAAAAATAAGTGAGGATTTTCGTGCAGGAGAACATGATTTTTTTTTTGTTGTTAAAAGTCAGTGCCCTTCATTCATAATATGTTGCAGATATGTACTGACACTGATTTATAAATAAAAGCCCCACCATTCACTTTGTTGTGTGTGAATTTTCCCACAGCACTTCTCTTGTGCCTGCGGTCACTCACTCGACCTCCCTTTTCGAGTGACCGACTGCCCGTACCTGCTGACTAACCCTTTACGTGATAGAACTATTACTGGTTAAAACGAAGCAAACGAGCGATGCATAATTTATCAATAAATGTGTCATTTGGATAAAATAAAATGTATGGAAATAAAATAAAATTTTTTCTTTTTTAAAAAAAAAAAAAAAAAAGAACTGATAATTAATTTTTTTTATATTTTTCGAGATTACATTTAATTTAATTTCATTTGATTTGTAAACTTAAAAACCCCGCGCCATTACAAAGCATCGCGGTCGTCATAGCAACAGCGACGTCACCGGAAGACAATGGCTGCCATTTCATAACGAAGTGTGCGACGTAAGGTTGTAAGGATTTTCACATCAGAAACAGGTTGGTATCTGTACTTGAATTAAGTAAATCCAATTCATAAAGGTTTGTGAACCACAAGAGTGAAAATAAAGGCCCAATACTTGAGTTAAATGGGGAAACGATTCGCGGGATAAATGAATGACCTAAATGGTGCGCGAAGGTTTTCCCGTGCTGTTGATCAGTCAATTACGGAAGTGGGCGGCGATTTTACGATAAGTTTCTGTTTCTCTTTTGCTCCGAAGCCAAGGTCGGAAAGGCATTGACATTGTTGAAAGGTAAGGTAAGATTTCGAGGTCTATCAATCTGTTTTCGTGATGAATTTTTAAAAGTTTTAATGCTTGCATGTTTTTAACCCGAATTTGACCCAGATGATTACGGAATACAAAACAGCAAAATGGCGGGGAAAATGTCAGAAAATTGATTTGTAGCAAAATGTTTTGAAATTATAAAAATTACGAATTTTTATTTTATTTTTTTAAAATCAATAACAGCTTTAAAATTGACATGTTTTTCAAGTTTATGAAAAGATAAAGTCAGATTTTTTCAGCTGCTTATAACGATTATTAGTGTATATGTACAGGAGGGGAAAAACCCTCAAGAAATAACCATATGGCCATAAATATAAAAGGAATGAAAATTTTTCAGCTGTGAGATTTTTTTACTTATTTTAATTTTTTTTTCTTCATTTTTATGGGTTGTTGAAAAAAAGTTCGTTTTTCAAAAAATGGATGAATATTTTTTTTGGTCATTGAATTACAATGGGAAAAGTTTATGTAAATACAAGAAATATCTCAAGGGTCCATTTCTGTGGATAACGATTTTTTTGGGCTGGAGTTGGGTGGTGGGTCTACTTTGCATTGTCTGGTTATGGCATCGCATTGCCAGCAAATTTATTGAAATGTGAATCTAATCTATTGAAGTGCCTTATGTCACTCACGAAAATAGATAATAAATAAAAAAATTTAAAAAAAGAAAAACAATAAAAAATTTATATAGAAAAAAAAATTGAATTGAGATAAGACACAAGTGGTTTGATTCTCTTGGGAACGGAATTTGATGATTATTCGTCAGTGATAAAAAAAAATTAAATAATAATAAAAAAAACAGTCATCATTTCGAAACAATCAACATTAGTTTAGTAAATAAAACGATTATCATTATTATATTAGTTTGGTGTTATTAATACCAGAGCGTGGGAAAATGTGAATGGCATCCAGATTTTTGTATTCATATTTAATGGAAATCAATTAAAAAAATTAAAAATCAATAAAAATAAAAAAGGCTGATTTTTAATTTATTGCAATCAATTATCATGCAATTGATCATTCCAATTTTTTATTGCCCATAAAATAACGAATCGTTATCAATTTAAAAACAAAATTTATTCCCAATAAAATAAAATAAATAAAATAAAATAATAAAACTGATGATAAATATTAAAAATAAGCCTTTTGTAATCTATGTTTATAAAATAAATTAAAAAAAAAAAAAACACTTGCCTTTTGGAGTGAAAAATGGCCAAAAATCCAACGGGGTGTTGATCAGTTTCAGGTTTATAATCTGAGGTCACAACCTCAACGGAGGGCGAAATAACTTCGCAAGCAACTTCCTACTTTTTTCCGCTTCTTCTATTTTCTCTTTCGCAAAATGTTTTGACAGTTGCACAAAACCGCATAAAGGCTTGAAAATAGTACACAAAACTTTCAAGGTCACTTCGGTAGAAGAAAAAACGAGAGAAAAAAGAAAAACCAAAAAAAAAAAAAAACGAGAAACTTCCCACGATTGACGCATGAAATGAAATTGAAAAATAAAAATAAAAAAATTCAAAAAAAATAAAAAATCCAATGATATTCACGTAATTTTTGTTTGCATTTCGTCAGCAAAAAAGTTCAACAAAAAATTGAAAAACTATATTATTTCCATGTAGTTGGTGATAATAGAGATGCTTGCGCGATGAGTTGCGTCTTGACGGATATCTGTTTATGGGCCAGGTCGATTCGGCTTCGCGGCTGCAAGACTCATTTGGCCGCCTTATCAGCTACCATTTCCCCGGGGCAGCACTTTCTCACGCCCTGCGATTACGTATGCTGGTCATAGGCAAGTCAGCCGGTTAGACTAATCATTTGTCAAACGTGTGCTATTAATTCTTGCGGATTAATATGTTGATTCCAACTATTTTTTCGAAACTAAGTGACTTTTTTCTCGTATTTGTTTTCTAAACTATTTTCATGTGAATGAATGAAAAAAAAAGAAAAAATTTCCCACGCTTGTCAAGGTTAATTCTTAATAGGTAATATTTGTATGCGTCCCTGTATGTCGTACCTTCAAACTCCAATTCGAACTTGTACTACAGGTATTGCAATTAGATTCTAAAACATCAGTTTTTCTTGTTTGTGTGTGGTTTTCGTGAAAAAATATTCGATAAAATGATATAAGGAATTTCGAGGATTTTTTTTCTGTTTATACATTTTTTTTTCTTTATTATGTCTTATTAAATTGGTTTAATCATGAGAAGATTGTTTCGTGATGTTCAGCCCTTGAAATTAAAGTCTTGATATTAAAGACACTGACCTCAACTCAACACTTTTATATTTTTATTTTTTTTGAAATCGTAAATGATAAATTTAAAAGGGAAAAAACGATGGAAGAAAGTTTTTTGATTGTCATGAATAAAAATTAGACTTTTAGAAACTAAGTAGAAGACAAGTTACAGGGTGGTAACTGATTTTTTTTTTCTTCTCAGGCCTTTACTGTGGCCACATGGCCTTTTAGTTGGGTTAAAGGTGGCTGCTGTCCCTGACCTAAGAAATGACCCTGGAAATTGTGTCTGACTGCTTGGAATATTTTTTGCATGAAACCGGAGTTGATGCTGCCTACTGACCTAATAATAATTCCAAATTATTACAAAATTAGGCCTAGTTTTTGATTGAGTTACGAACACTGATAATTTTTTGATTTTTTTTTTAGGGTTGTAGAATATTGAAAGGGGACACTGAATAGATGATTTGAATTTTGAATTTCCCGGGAGAAATGTGCGTGTGGGTGACGTATTTATTATGTCGCGTGCACGTGGAAGAGATTGATTTTCCATTATTTTTATTAAATTACAAAAAATATATTTTTTTTTTGTTTTACCTGTTTTCCCACGCTTGGGTTTTGTTATCGATCGGTTAGGAACAAAGTCTGGGCCTCGTTGTCTGTTTACGTGTATAAAAATAGTGGGCTACTGATTGGGTGTGTAGGGCATGGGAATTATTATTTCCGGACACGTGAGAGATTAATTGAATCCGACCGCGTGATGTGAGTGATAATGTTTTCTATGGTTTTGTGTTTAAAAAAAAAATATATTTTTTTTTTCTATATGTTTTTAAAATTTAAAATTTGTTTATATCTGCTACAAAATTACCCTGCAAAATGACCTCACGACTTCATAACTCACGCGATACGATGCTCCAAATTCCCGCAGCATAATGATTAAGAATCTTGCGGAATCCGGTTTTACTGAATAAAATTAACAATAGAAGTGTTCGGACTAAGTTTAGGTCAAAATATTTTGATTTCTTTGTATTTGTGTTTTGATTCCAATAATAAAACGAACCAATTTAATGTTTATACATTTTTAATATTTTACAGTGCAACTCGAATCATGGGAGTCCGGGGTCTTCAGACGTACATGGAATATCACGTTCCTCACGGCTGCAAAACGGTCGAAATCCGCAAATTGGTCGAAGAATACAAATTGCAGAATCGAACCAATCGAGTGATCATTGTCGTCGATGCGATGTCCTGCATCCGAAAACTATACACGGATCTTTTCTGGGTTTTAAATGGACAATGGAAAGAATTGTTGCAGCGATTAGAACAGTTTGTCAGCAAATTCAAAAGTTTGGGCATCGAACTCGTTTTCTTCTTCGACGGAGCCACGATTGAAGCCAAGAGACTTACATGGGTCAAACGCCGAATGCAAAATGTCGAAGATGTCAAAAATATATTCTCCAATTATTTACGGCACGGACGTCAACCACCCGACGATTTATTTCAGTTGCCAGCCGGAATGGCCACGATGATTCGATTCGCGTTGAAATCCACATTAGATTGCAACGTAATTACGAGCATCAAAGAATGCGACAGCGAAATAATAACTTTTGCGCGCCAGAACAAGTGCCTCGCCATCTTGGGCCAAGACTCCGACTACATCATCAGCAACACCGCTCCTTATTTATCCATCAACAATTTGAACTTAGTATCCATGACGACGATTTTGTACGACCGCGAGGCTTTCGCCGATCACATCGGACTTAGGCTGCATCAGTTACCTTTGATGGCTTGTCTAAGAGGAAACGATGTTGTTAGGGAAGAGTTGTTAGCGAGTTTCCACGCTAGGATTTGTCCCCGAAGGAATGCTGCCAGTCTTTATCACCTTTTGCCATGTCTCGTTTCTTTCATACGGATTCATCCGAGTCCAACTAATCTTCAAAACGCTCGTCTCATTGCAAAGGATGTGTTCGGAAGCCCTGATAAGGCCGATTTTTTGATGGAAGCTCTTGCGAGTTACGAAGCTGGAAATGCTGAAACTCTTGTTTTCAGTGGGGACCGCTTGTCCAAATTGATCAGAGAGAGACATGTTAAGACTGAAAATGTAACTCACGTTTACAGCTTGTGGAATTTTGGCGAGTATGACAGTTCGTGCGCGTTAGAGGATTTCGAAGTCGATAATGGTTTGTTGTCGTCTGCGCTTCTCTATCGGCCAATAAGACAGAGGGTGTATTATATTTTTAAGAAAAGCGGAAATAAAAACTTTGAAACGGTCAAGGAATGGTGCGTTTATGTGGGCAATAAACTACCGGCACCTGATTTGGTACAATGTCTGCCTTTCGAGCTGCAATCAGGTAATGTTTTTTTTTGCTTTATTTAAATCCTTTAATATCAAATAGTTTAAGCTACAGCATAGATTTGAGAATTTGTGATATTTTTATTTAAAAGTTGTATTACATTGAATTTTATCAACATTTTTGTTATATTCGTAAAATCTCTGCCGTTCTTTGCTGTTGCTCCGCATAACTTATTTTATTGCTTTAATGAAGACGAATGCTTGGGTGGGGTGCATAGAAAGGAAATTTGTTGCTGCAATGCGTGGCATTTGTCTTAAAACAATTCCATTTGAAAAGTTTATTGGTTTTTAATTTTTCCTAAGTGTAAAACTAAGACCTTACTTAGTTATGTAGTGGATCCACCCTTGTGAATGTCACGCGCTTGGATGATCTCATCCGATAAAAAGAAAAGAAAAATGGTTAGAACGCATAAAGTCATAGAGTCAAGTGTTGAAATAGAACGTAACAGTAAACATAAAAATAATAATTATTTTAATCCTTTTTTCATTAAAATAAGTTTTTGTTCAAATATTTTTAATAAATATTGAGGGAAAAAAATTAATGAAATTAATTAATTTAGTTAGTTGAGTTTGATAAATTAAATATTAGCAGACATGCAGTCTGCATGCGAACGAATGAATCAATGATATTTTATCATTTGTGTATATATTCATGCGAAGGCCAGTGCGGCGTGGGAACTCCCGCCCTTTCAGACCCACCCAGCTGATGGATCGAACAAGAGGCGTCTTTTTTCTCTCCAACATGACTGTAAAGGGTTATGGCCTTGCTTCCGCGAGTTTGTCTCTGAATTTTTATTCAACGATTTCGTGTAAACTTTGAACTTTTTTTTCCTACTGAAATTTGCAAGTTGATACGATTCGGATAAGGGCACCTGTTTTATGGTTAATAAAATGCGTCTGTTTAATTTTGGGTTTTTATTCGGACTTCATCTGCTTACTCATTGATTAATAAGTAGCATTTAAAAAAGGATGTGGCTAGTGAAGTTAGGAGGCATTGAAAAGGGGCAGCTAGACATTCCACCTGCTTATATCTTAAGCATGCACGTGCGTGCATGACACATGGAATGCATGACTGGGTTGTTGCACAAGAGTTTGATTTGTCCCATGTTAATAACTAGAGCATGGGAAAAGAGTTTGGTCGCTCAAGATGTCCAATGAGTCGTCATTGAGGTCACAGACCTAGCATAATTGGCTGTGTAATTGAAAGTAATTTAATTATGCTGTCATTAAAAAAGGTAAGAAGACATCTCTTTCTTAGGTAATTTGCGATGGAATTTTTGAAGTGAAAATTTTTATGTGGGGGTAGGAGTAATTCCGACCGGAAGTGTAACGAAGGATGTAAATTTTACGTTATAATAGAATAAAACAAAATAAAGTAAAATTTAAAAAATGTTTTATTTGTAATAGAAGTTTTACTTTTACTCTGTGGTCTTAAGCACACATTATTATTATTATTATTATTATTATTACTATTATTATTATGATCATTACTATTATTAAAATTTTAGAACCATTTACAACCAAAATTGGAAGGAAAAAAAAGTATTTTTATTTTTTAATTTTGTTTTTATTATTCGGTATAAAAACTAATTGCTTATGCAACAAAATGCATTCCATGATGGAAAAAAATGAAGTCTTTTTATGTCCTGGTATAGATTTTTCTGTTATCAAATCCCACCTGGTGTCGATGTATTTGTCGATTGGCGGTTTTTGCGATTGTGCACCTGCTTTTATCAAAAAATCGGACAGGTGAGGTTTGTATTGAGGTTTTTCATTTTATGTCAGTGGGACCCCGCAACTTTCGTGAGTTGTTTTGTCTGCGCCCCGCCCTTTGGTGGCTACCGCAGCGTCAGGTGAAAATTTGCTTCCGGAATTTGCGGTGTGAATTGCATTGATTGAGGCATTCCGGCGGAAGGTGGCGTGGGAAGAAATGTTGAGGTCATTCCCATGACGAGATGATCACGTCATTGTGGACTGATTTTGATTTTGTATTATTTTCTTAACACACTCAGGTATGAAAACGAACAAAAACGAAAGGAAAATAAAACGAAACAAAAAAATATCGGCAAATAAGTCCTTATACGTAGAAATAACTGGCGTGGGTAATGAAAACTGTGTTGATTCTCAGCATTTGCTATGATCTCATGCAATTCCCTCTTAAATTTCAATGGATTTCTCATCCTTGAAATGTTTACTGAGCTCTCAATGCCAATGACAATACTATAAAAACTTGTAACAATTTGATATCGAACATTTACATGTCTGTAGAGTAATTATACATATACATTTTTTAAATAATTGAAACTTTTGTCTGGATACTTTTTTTTTTTTTTTTTTTTTGTCTGTCTGAAATTTGTTATGATTTATTTCATTTCCACTTATTTATTAATAATAAAAAATTAAAAAAAAAAAATTATGATGACCATGGTCAGGTGAATGGTTCGATAACACGATAACACAATATATAAATTTGCACCTGCTTGGATCTTTTTGTACTTCGGAGAGGGAGATAAAAAAAAAATGTAATAAGGGTAAGGTGGGGAGTGAGAAACAGGTGCCAAATAAGCTTCTGCGAGTTGAGTTAGCTTTTGATAAGGTGTTACCTGCTAATTAGTGATTTATAATTTAGAAAATTGTATGGTATAGACATTTTCCACGTGGTGATCGAGGGAGACTAAATAGAACGCAGTTTTAATTAATTTCGACTCGTTTTATGGTTATCCTTTAGTGTTATTTGGAAAATGTCTGGTAATGCAATATGTGAGAGCTGAAATGAGTTAATATATATACCAGAACTTATTATTTGGGTGTTTTAATATAGAATATATTAGATCTTTTGAAATTTATGACAAAGACAAATTGCACCTTGTGCACTCGTGTCGTGCCGGGCCGGGTTTCGGTGATATTCACTTTTATGGATGGAATCAGGTGGAATGCGAAGCATGAACGAGGGTGGGAATGAACAGTCTCATCAATTGGATTCACCGGTGGGCAAAAGGACATTGGCCGTTAAGTGCATATTGAAAAGATTTATATGGAACTGTTATGTACGTGGAGTTATCCAGCTGTCTGTAGAATAGCTTGGCAAATAATAATTTCTCTTAATACACATGTACGTATTTCCTTATTGTCACATAATGAATGTGACATTCAGCTATGGTTTACAGTGTTTTCAGCGTGTAAAAGTAGGACGCGCATTGTTTATTGGAGGTCATTGATAGTAGGGTTCAGCAACTGAGAGATTTCTAGTTTTTCTTGTTTTTATTGTCAAAAAAGCGACTTTGACTTTGGGTATTTGGAAAATTTCAGCCAAACTCAGCTCAAACTATCTCACGATCTGAGGGAAGTGAATGGGCTGGAACTGGAAGAAAAGTCGCGACGACTAGTTTCTTTATAATCACAGATTTACATTCCTATATATTTGCCGGTTTCCAAGATATTGTGCAAAGTCTCGAGCTTTTCAAACAGATTTATAGGTGAAATGACATGGCAGCTCAGTGAGTGCTGGCGCTGGATTCCCAGTGAATTTTTCTATGCTTTCAATTTTACGCGTCGTCTTGTGTAAACACTCGCGAGTAAACTGGATTCGATTGCAATTGCTACTCATCCAGCCATTAACTTCGGGTTATTCTGAAATTGGAATTTCCGGTTCTAGTTTACTAAACTGTTAATTAAAGCGCGAGAAAAATGATTAAGATTGGTATGAAGAAAATGGATGACGGCGAGTTGATGGGAAAAAATGAAATGATAGGAAGTTGTCTGACGTCTGGCTTTTTTTTTGTATTGGAAATTTTTGGAAGTAATATTTAGAGTCTGTGAAAGTTGCTTTGCAGGTGGGAAATGTATTTGGTTCATTGAAAGGTTGTGGGAAACGGTAGGAAAATGCGATTATTGAGTTTTCTGGTGTATTGTATGTTTTATGTTTGACTGGTTTTTAGAGTAGTGTGTGGAGTAGAGGGCAATTGCGTTGTGTGGGGTTGTAACGGTTTTGGTTGAGGTAATTGCTGGTTACATTCATACAGAGGATTTTTATAATTGCCCCACAAGTCGACAGGTGGCTTTTTTTGGAGTATGAAAATTAGGATTAGGGTTAGATTTAAGGTTTTTCTGTTTTTTTTTTTTTTTTTTTTTTTTTTTGTATTCTGATATCTAATTTGAATGTTTTAACTGTTTTTCATTGAAAACGGTTTGAGCAACTTGTACAAAGTTGGCTTTGTAAACTGAAAAAGTAATTAAAGATTGCCAAGTTTTGAATGTTGTTTTGAAATTTTGAATATATAAATAAATGCAAATGAGGTGTTTATTTTCCTCTTTCAAGTGGCAACAGCTGCGTTTAGGATAGCAAAGTGGGGCAAAAATATGGGTACAATACATGTTTTAATTTGAAGGAAGGAAATTAAAAACTTTCCAACAACAACAACTACTTTTTCTTTTCCTTTTTATTTTTTCCTTTTTTTTGTATAAGGATTTTGTATGTTAATAATTTAAATTTGAATAAAAGCGGAAGTATGTTTTTAATTTTTTTCATTCAAGGATTTTTCAATTTGTCGGAAATTGAAATTAAAATACACCCATTACCAGTGCCTCTGCTGTAAGCCTGTGAGCCTCCCTGGGTCCTCCCTGACCTCCATACGGTCCCCAAGCAGACTACGACCCACCGGAAGTCCTTTCTCTGACTCCATCTTACTTGACCGGAAATAAAATATTTGTCTTACCAACCTAACCAAGCTTGTCTTGTTTCTTTACTCTTACATGGTGCAGTCGACAATTCAAATCTAAAAAAAGAAAAAATCACCACGATTATGGTAAAAACGTTATCGACACATTCACGCTACACGTACGAGAGACGCACGCTCGACACACGGTGCCAGAGCTATGGTCCGAGTGCGACGACCACGGACTCAGCATGCCTGCGGGCTGCACCAAGCAGACGCTGGTGGATTTGATTATCGACGACAATTGGACATGCACATCCGACACGGACGATCTCCTGGGCAGCGGCAGTGTCATGGGTGACGAGCCCCTTGAAAAGACATTGCATTCATCATTGTCGGAGGCTGCAGCGGATGCCCGAATTAACGATATGGCGGCCACGCTTGCCTTGCTGACTGCACACGTGATGCGGATCACACCAACGCTACCGACGATTTGTCTTGAGGTGGACACGGTGAACATCATGAATACATGGAGTCGTTTTACGGCAAAAAGATTGACAACCGCTGAACAAGAAATTCAACCTGAAGGAGGACAGGAAGCCCACGATTGACAAGATTATCGAGAACTTGACGCAGCACAAACCAAAGTTGTTTAATACGTTTGCCGTAGCACAGGCGTTTTACATCATTTACATCAAGGCCGACTGCTTGGTGATTGCATTCTGGACTCCGGCAGGGCAGCAAGAACTCATGCGGATGCTGATGGGAATATCCAACTTGCTCTTCATTATGCAGAGTGTGATGGATGAAGTATGCGAAGAGTATGCGAAGAGCAAACAGAACCCTACATCAACAATGTAGGGCAGGCGCACAGCTCCACGGATGCGCTGATCGGAGAAATTGCAACAAATTATTGCAAAAGGGCTGAAGGTGCACCTGCTCAAGAGCCAACTGTTGACACATGAAATAAGAGGATTTTGCACCGTCGATGCCATTTTACTGGAAACGACGCCCCCGTACCACTACCAGGCGAACGGCCTGGCCGTATGCGCAATCCAGACGATAGTTCAGGAACTGCACAAGATGGGCGATAAGGAGCAGAAGTGGGCAATTTATGTCGAGGAGGTGGTGTGGAAAATCAACACAAACAGGCAAGATTCTACGAAATACTCACCGTTCAAGTTACTACATGCCTACACCTCGACAAACGTGGCCGACACGGTAGACATTCTGGACGCAACTAACTCCGAAGAAGCTGTGCTTGAGCTTTACTGGAAATGCGAGGACGCTACCACGAACCTCCTGGCAGCGCAGAGCGCCCAGAAACGGTATGACAAGAATTGTAGACCGTTGTCCACTCAAGTGGGCGACTTGGTGCTGTTCACCAAAGGTACACGCACGACGAAATTCGATGCCTTGTACGAGGGCCCCTACAGTGTTGCTCAACAACTTGGCGAAGATACGTACATGTAAACCGATGACCCACCGGAAGTCCTTTTCCCGACCCCATCTTGTTTTGACCGGACTTCTTACCACGCTCGTCTCGTTTCTTTACTCTTACAAGGCCTAAATTAATGTCAATCTGTAGGAGCAAACACCGGGCTTTAAGTGCACCTTTTTTAGCTGAAATACGAACTATGGTGTTGATTAGTGGCACACAGCTTCTACTTATTAATCATCGTGAGTAGTTTTCCCTATGCAAATAAAGGGTTAGGGACCTCGTTGTCATGACAATGATGAAAATGGAAAATTGTTGTGTTTGTCTACTTTATAGTCCTCTCCACCCTGAATTCCTTTTGTTGCTTTTAATTATCATTTTTTTAAATTTTGTTTTGGTTTATGGTAATGCGAGTGTTAAAATCTCATGGGCGTGGTATCTATAACGTACATGAAGTTAGTTTAATGAGTAATTCGTGGTAATAAAAGAGTTGAAACGAAAGGTTGTTGGTCTCCGATTACATATAGTTGTTGTCTTTTCTGTTTTGGATCGATGAGTGGGCGCTGTCCATTCGGCCGCTGACTTCATTCGGAGGGTGAGTTCAGAGGTCAAGATCGATGTATGGCGTATTTCTACTTATCTGTTGTTTATTTTGTTTTAATTTATATTTTTTCCTCTTAGATTTTTATTTTTTATTTTTTTTGAATTTAATTGAATATTGTGGTGCTCGATTTTGTTTATCAACCCATGAACTTATGGGGCATTAGCAGTAGGCGTATCGTAAAAAGCAAGATAAAAATAAATTGCGAAATCTGTGAACGGCAGCACACGCTTAATCAGAAGGGGTTAAAAGGATGGTGGGGTGGGGTGGGGAAGCACGTTTGCACGAGTGGTTTTTAAGATGCGAGATTATTTGCCAACGTGATTGAAGGTGGTCCAAATAACTCACGAGGCAGGTTGTAGGCAAACACGCTTGGCAGGTCTTATCCTTTTCATTAGTTCCTATCTAGATCGGCAGAGGACGCCGACACCAGGCGGCAGATGGCGTTATTTTGTTCGCAATAAACTACAACGTCCCTTTCCTTACAGTCGTGTTTCACTCACTTTGGATATGTTTATAATCTTACACCAACTCTTGCAAACTGCACCAGGAAAAAGTGGACGTGCTGAGATATCAGCCATTAAAAAATATATATATGTATTTTATGGCGACTCTGAAATTGAGAATATTCAAATTTTTGTTGTTGGGTTTGTATTTTGATACGCAGAAGGAATTTTGTTTTTGCTGTGTGGGCTCGAGTTTTTTTTGGGGGTTTTGTGTGAATTTGAGAACGTTTAGTGCGGTTTTTGTTTTGTTTAAAAATAGTAGTGTGACTGAATACCAACATACCACAATAGACAAATCAGGGAAATGTAAGAAACCCTAACTAATTACGGTGAGACGTTTTTGGCACTGATTTCCTGATAGCGTTTCACTTTATGTAACCGACGAAACCGAATACTGTGCTATGGTTTTCGTCAATTCATCACCTAAAAATAAAACTAATTTTACAACGTGCCAATCTGGTATACCAACATTTGATTGAATTTGAGCTTGATAATGAACACACCTTTTATTACTAGGTTTTAATTACGCCTGTCGTAAAAGGTAATAAAAGCAAAATATTAGTTTTATTACATTCGGTTATAGAATTTTTTTGAAATATATATATTTTTTCCATAAATAAATTTTTTTTCTTAGATGTGCGTGCATAAGTATTTTTTCTTTCTTCTTTTTGTGCTCACTCTCCCTTTCACCCTGACCGGAAACTATTTTTCACGACACCCACAATGGAGTTTGGACGCGCGTCATGGCACCCGTGAGAGTGAGCGGCTGAGAATTATCTGTGCTGGAATAAATTGGGGAAGGTGACTTGACTTGAAAATGATAAAAAGAAGATAGAAAAAGATTGGTGTGGGGATTCAAACATTATTTTTTTTTTCTATTTCTATTTCAGTTTCAGTTTCACGTTCCACAAACTAAACTTTGTAAAAAATTAAATTGGTTTTTGTCATGTACATACAATTTTGTTCTCCAAATAATCGACAAATTTTTAATCGAAAAATCACTAGTTTATTTTTCTTGCCCCCCATATAAGCCCCCCCACCATCCTTCAGACCACTGTGGGAGATATATATGCCCCATCTTGTGCGAAGTACATTGTTTATTGTTTTACAAAGCTTACAATTGTTATTACGCCTAGCACATGTTACAAATCACTCTGAGCACAAAGACAAATGATGTTTTTCGTGCGGGTTATAACCATAGAAGAAAATAAACTCAAGTTTTCAATAATCCAATATGATATGATCCGCATTGCTTTTATTGTTTATTTATTTTTTAACTGCAAAAAGAAATACAAATAAAATTGCTCTTTATAATATCTTGATTATTTCCTGGATTCCAATTGTAGAGTTGATTGTACACTCCAATTTTCCAGTCATTGTTTGCTAGTCCATGAAATATTTATGTATGTGGGTAATCATGAGTGCTGGACGACCATTACACGGTATCACCAAGCGGAGGATGTCTTTAAGCCAGCTGAGTAAATGGAGTGAAGCTCGGTCGAGACATTTAATTGGTTTGGTGATCAAATGTAAAGCCGGGAGGCCGTGGGAATCGAGTGGACGTTAATCGAGTTTATATCATTGTATTTTGGACAGTTTTCCTTGTGTTTGAATCTTCCTTGTGAAATTATGAAAGGAAATTAGTAAATTGGCTTTAATTTTCTTATTGTTCAAATAGAATGTCGAGCAAAAAAGTTGTGCAATACAATAAAGTTGATATACCAACATTGCAAAAGAGCGACTCTTTGAGGACCCAAATCACGTCCATATATGAAACGTGAACTTTATTCACTCGATCAAGAACCAGGTAATGACCGTCGCAAATACAATCGAATCGTATGATTTATATCAGACCCGTTTTTAAAATTAATTTAATCTATTCCGGTTTCGTTTCATTTCATCTGCCATTAAATCCATTCGGGTGAGTGTATTATCTATAAATATGCGGAAACAAATTACAATTGCAGCTTGAAATTATTTCTACTCGTGTACAAAACTAACAAAAATCTTTCGCGAACTGCTTTCGAATGAGATTGCAAGTCGCACTTAAATATGCATGCTTTGTGCTACCCTTGATGAACGGGTCTAACGGGTTTATGAGAAATTATAATTACGTCAGGGGAAGTACGCTTATGAGCATTACTGCGCAAGAGCGACCGAAAGAGGGGGAACTCCTGTAAATAACCCTTTAAAGGCCAGACAAAAAAATTTTACCACGTTTTTTTATTGGTGTAAGTCGAGTTTATGGGAAAATGGTCTCATCATGCACCATTATTTCATTATTCATTATTTTCAACGTTTACAAGGGTCGGTTTTTCAAAGAAAATAAAAATGTGTGAATTTGCATAATGCGATTTTTGGATTTCCAGATTTTTTTTACTTTTCTGGAAAAGTAGTAAATGTCGAGTTTCGGTGGGCCACAGTTTTTCCCTCACTAGTAGGTGTAGACCATAAATCCTATGAGAAAGACCAGATTCAGTCTATCCATTAGGGTTCTGTTTTTGATCCCATGATGAGGTGGTATTAAGCAACACGTGGTGTAACCACCTTGGGTTTCTAGTTTCTTATCGCAAATTTTTGTGCTTTGAAAATTTCCGTTAGGAGAGTGTGGGTGGCATCGGAATGTAGGGTGATATAGTGGGGGAACGATAAAGACAGTGAGATTGGGTACACATTTACTTTTCCCTACGTTGATGGTCGCCTTTAATAGGAGTTGTTTGATCTGCACACACTCGCGTGTTTATGTTTTGTTATGCTTAGATACTGTGAAGGGATTTTAGGATATGCAAATGAGTGTCTAATCTTCCTGTAAGTGCAGCTGGAGTTAAGTAACTCATGTGAGACAGATGATATAATAGTGACCGTGAGCAAAGTCATTCATTTTATTGCATTCAGATACACAGACTCACTTTTTTTCTTCTTTTCCTTTTCATTTCGGAACTCCAAATGAGTGAATACGCGTGAAATGAATACGATTACACAGACGTGACCGTATCCACTCTTGACGGGGGTTGTTTTAAGAGTAATAACTACACGTTGAGTGCAGTCATGTGCAATTAGTTGGACACTGGTCATACCCATATCTTTTGTTTCATTTCTTCTAGGTGTAGGTCTTAAAAAAAAAGTGAAATGTTGAAATATATGGAGGTATAACTTAAAAATTCCAGTTCCCATCCAAGGATCCTTGACGAGGATGCACCCACCTTTCTTTCTTTTTTCTAATCCGCGCTTATAGTGAAGTACGGCGCACATCCGGTCACATCAGAAGATGAACCAAAGTCTTGAGATCTATGTCCCATTTGTCTCTATAAAATTCTTCACGGTCAAGAGCGACAATTGCTTCTTTTGTCCGTTCACCGAGGTGTCGGAATTGGTTGAGAGGAGGAAGGAAAAAAAAACATCTGTTGATTTTGTAGTGGATCCAATCAGGAAAAGAGATTTATTTAACTAATTTTACTCTCTTCAACATCTCCCTTGTCACATCTCCTCCCCCAAATTTGGCTCTGGTCAGCTGCTCTTGCTCTCATCAGAGGTCTCTGGGGAACATATGGTTAGTACCTGGGCAGAGGGGTTACAAGAAGATGAGTTCTAACGGTTTTTTTTTTAACTTGATGAATTGTCTGATGTGGAAAATGGATTATCTCCAAAAGTATTTTTTTTTATGGCGGTTTAAAAATTAGTTCTTGCTCTTCTCGTTCCCCCTTTTCACGCCATGTTTTGGAAGGAAGTCTTCGGGTGAAAATCGAAACGCCAAACCGAAAAATTCTTGTCTATCTCTCGGCAAATCAATATTTTTACAGAAAAGTTATAGATTTGTTAAAGACGTTGGGAATGAGTGGATTCTTGAGAGCGAGTTTCATTATATAGTGGCACCACATGCCGTTCATGTTTATTCCCAACCTGATTAATTTGTGCATGTAAACGATGAGCAAACATAAACAAAGGGATGATGTGATACGACTAAAAGGGAAGGAAAATATGGTGATAATGGGAATGGCTCCTCCCACGTCAATATTTACCCAGAGCCCACTTTTATTTGTATGAATGAAATTAATTTGATGGATCACCTGAGACCGTTTGTCTTACAAATTGCTGCGTTTCACTTCCGTTTGTGTTGAACGTTTTGGGTAACTGCATGGACGCTGACGTGATGGTCCTGCGTCCGGACTGACTCAATTAAGTCTGTGAATGAACATGGTCTGAAAGGAAGTTAGTGCTTCCTTTGACTAAATGAGAAGCAGAAAGTTTGTTGGAGGCGGATCTCCAATCTCAGTGTCGTGGGAAGACACTTAGGATGATAGTAAATTTAAAAAGAAATACAATTTCACCGCGATTATGACGATTATGGCGACTCTACACTTAAATCAATGCTTTATAAGCTCATTGAATTAACTCGAATTAACGCGTGACTGGTCGACAAAATGCGACAATAGACTAATCGAACTCCTAACAGGTGTCGATATCAGCCAATGCATGAACGTCGTGCGTTTATCGTTCGGATATCGTAGTTTGTCGCGGACAAAATTAATATTTTTTTATGATGAGATGGGAGTTGCATCTTGGGCGGATATGAATTAAATTGACACAAGGCACATGTGTCTCCCTTTCAATTTTTTTGAGTCTTGTCATAATTTTTGATGGCAAGTCATGCTGTGCGTGTATATGAGGTGAGCAGATGAGGAGGGAAAGGGAAAACGTATGTGTGTGTGAGTGTGTGTGTGTGTGTGTGTGTGAAACAGGTTCCCCTCCTTCACGTGGTAAGAAAAACCCCTTCCTTATATCGCCTGAGCAGCAGCTGTCTTCCTTCCTGTGAACATCAGCTGCTCTTCTTGCAGTTCCAGCTGCTGCCACTCTACTACACAAGGGACAAGTTTGACTATCAGCTCCACAACCAGACACAAAGTCGCCAATCCAAGACCAAGTGGTCCATTTAAAAAAAAATTGCAATAAAAAGAAAAGCGATTTCCGTTTTTCGTCTCGTTTTCTTTGCGTGAATTCATTGGGATGGACGAGAGGAGCAGTGACCGTTGGAATGACTGATGGCCACGTGTGATAACGCTACGCTCATTAACGTGGTGTGGAGCAGCGCGTGATCACTGACCACGGTCGGAGTGTTCATCCGGTCATCTTCTCCCCACCCCACTCAATTTTTTTTAATGTCATTCATTTTTCTCGACTCACCTCTGTAAACATGGCAAGGATGCAGGTGATAGTGAAATTCGAAATTGTGTACTCATTCATGGTAAAGTATGTGTAAGGTGCTTTGACATTAAGAATTAAAACGCAACAAAAAAATTGAAGTCAAGTGAATTAGATTATAAAGAGAGAAAAAAGTAAATTGGTTTACACAATTAAGGTCACTAGATAGCGTTTGAATGTTGCGTGTTCATCGAACATGAACTTGAACTTGAAGCTTACACACAGGATATTCTTAATTAAATAAGACAAAAGGATTTCAACCTCATCCACACCTTTATTCTTTTTTTAAAATTTTATTTGCACGCAAAAATCTCTATTTCATATATATTTTAATATCTCATTTTAACTCTCGCTTGGGCAATGTGCAACCGTGTCACTTGGGTATAATTTTAGAAACGAATTTCACATTTAAAAAAATTAAGACTGAATTTATTTATATATTTTTTTAAAGTTTGGTGGCTCATCTTTTGACTAGTGGCTGCTCCCAGCTGTCTCGTTCTCAACTTTTCCTTCCCCCCTCTTTCCTCATCACCTACCCACCAGAGCTAACACACCACCTGGTGTACGAGGGGTACACAAACTCCACCTTACAAACTCCTCAACATCTGCAGTCTTCCTTCACTTAGTTTCATTTTCGCTTTAAGAAAACCTTCATTTCTTTGATAATTCTCTTGAAAAACAAATTATTTTCATCAATATCTTAATTCAAACTTGAGACTACAAACTTAGAGACCTCCCCGTACCCATATCTACTGAGCCCGCGGTATCACCTGGTGGCAGGATACGCTGCAGGTTGGCCACCTGGATCTTTTGAGGGGATGTTCGCGCGTCCCCAGGTGTGCAGATGTAAGGATTTAGAGGATGTGAGCTTGAAACGCACGACTGTGTAAACGCAATCCTTTAGGCATTAAGAAATGCTTCTTCTCCACAGTAGTACGCACACAGTACATACATTACAAATCTAAGTGACTTTTAATGAAAATTACATTAATTAATAATTAACCTCTTGGCAAATGGCCTTTTTTTCATCGTCTTCTTTAATCCACATAAATCTTCGGAGAAAAAAAACGTAAACATTAACATAAGCAGTGAAGGAATGATGCATTGGGCCGCCATCTGCATTACCATGCAGTCAGTGCGCATGGAGGATGTCCTTCCTTTCTTTCTTTCTCTCGTGCTTTTTTTAGTGGGTGCTTCTATATGTTGAATCAGTGGTGCATGGATGAAAAGACTGATGAACAGTGGCGGGTGTAGCGAGGTGCGGCACGTGGCAGCTGCTCACCTAACCACCTTGTCCTTTTAGCCATGCCCCTCTCTCTCTTCTTGGTCCAGAACCAGAAGGAGGGACCTGATCCTATTATTAAAGGTGAGCAAGAAACGAGTGAAGGGTGGTAGGTTTTTAGGTGGCACGCGCCAGCTGTCCTCTCAACTCAGGAAGTGGCACGTGCCATCTGGTTTCCTTTGGGAGACGGGCCCTGTCATGCAAAGTTTGGTCCAAACCACCTCTCGTACTCATTGGTTTGCTGAGTTTCTAGGTGAAAGTTCACTCGCGAGTTGCCAGATGGTTGCAAACACCGGATGCTTGACGTGGAGAAATATATATGCATTTGCCCCTCGTGCTGGATACACTCGATTGGTTCATTTCGAGCAAGTTGTTGTTGATACCTGATTAAATATTTACTTCGACTTTATCACAACGGCTTTATCGGCCGGGTTAAGTGACTTTTAATGAAATGCGACACGTTGTACAGCGCTCGACACTCATGTTGGAGCTTTTAAGGAAATGTTCTGTGTACTTTTGTCAATGAGTTTGTCTCTCGAGATGTTTGGCGGGTATTTAAATGTTGTTTGAGGGTTTTAAATTTCACTTTGGTTTTTTTACTCTTCGCCGGGTTGCTCTTTTTTTTTTTGCGTGGGTGATGTTGAAACTTGAAATGTACAAAGGGGGAAAATAGCACCTGGTTAAGGTGAACTAAAACTCGATCTCCACGTGATGTCAAAGGTTATTTTGACTTGATTTGCCGTCTGGTTGAGCAGTAAAACTGCGCAGCTGCAATTTTTTGGTTCCACTTAAATTTTTTAGAGTTTAATTGACGGTTGCTGAACAGATGTGAAATTTGTTCCATTTTTTAGGAGATTTTTAATTTTTTTTTATTTAAATTTTTTTTTTTTTTTATAATTTCTATTTTTTTTTAACTTAAAATTTTATAGTCAACTTGTTTACATTCTATTCGAATGGTGCGGTATCCTCAAAAACACGTTGTACGACAGAATTAGTCGCGCTCTTCACCCTCTTCTAAGGTCCACTCTTCTTTTCTTCTCCCCTCTCTCTTTCTCTCTTAGATACTTTTCTTAAGAAACCATTTCAATAGTAGTATAAGGCCCCAGGCCAGGCACGAGCCATCAGAACCCCACCTTCTTTCATTCATACATCTCAAAGTTGTTTATACACAAATAGGTGCCTCGAAGCATCTTTTTTATTATTATTATTCGCAATATTGTAAACAGTGCAATTTACAGCATCGGCATTGAAAATGAAACTTAGACTCATTTACAAAAGTAAGGTTCATATTGTCGAAATAAGAGCATTAGATTTTACAACTTTTACTTTACCCCCTCTTTTCTTCTTCCTCAATAAAAAAAAAATAGATTTGAAGGTCAAGTGTGACTTATGCCTTGTCCAGCAGCGAATTTGTGATATTGGCCTCATTTGGTCCTAAATGAAAATTGCACTTTTGTCATCCAATGACCCCAATAATACTAAATGAACCAGTAATATTGCTAAATTTGACCAAATGGACTTTGGCAATTCATTCAGGTGACATTATTTACTTCAATTGAGGTCACGTGATCGAAAATCTGCATACAAAATTACTTTTTACTAGCAGATCGAATTTCACAACAAACCAATTTTCTCTTATGTAAAATAACAACTGATTGAATGAAAAATTGTATCAATTTCATGACCTTTTTCTTGACACATTTCGAGGTTAGTTGGTATAGCTAAAAAGGGGTGCATACGAAATCAGACGATCGGGAGGTGTAACGGAAGTAAATTGGACTGGGTGTGGAGAAGAGGGGGTTGAAGAGGACGCGATGGTTTAAATCTCCTTCACCTGGTGCCTTGCTGGAGAGGAAGGAAGCAGATTGGCATATGAATGGAAACGAGGCAAGTTGAAAGGCTTTTTAGACCCGTTCCATATATGCGCAAAGCAGGTTCCTAAAGCGACGGCGAGAAGAGAAGAGAAGAGAAGAGAAATGGAGTAGAACTGCGAAACGAACGTCGTTTGACTGCAAATTTGAATGGATAGGTATCTTTGATGTTTGGAAAAGCCATTCAAGTTTTAGTGACCACTATGGTTTTAAAGATGGGCTCTCGCCATTGATTTATTGTGGCGGTGGGGCAGTTTCACCACTTTTTATTCCACCTTGTAAAAGAGGGATGAAAATGAACAATATCGGTCAATTGGGATTAGGTTTTGTGCCTCATTTTCTCTGCAGATGCTCCGGGGGGGTTATCGGTTGGAGATAGCGAGGAACGTGCTAGAGTCGCGGGGGTGGACGGGCGCCATTCTTTATCAGCCAGGTGTCCTTGAGCAAATAGGCACGCGTCTCCAGGTGAGAGAGAACAGATAAGATCGATACATACCTTGTCAAAAATGGACCCTCTTCTTTATTTTCGTTTTTCAAGAATGCTTTTACACATTGATTGTACAACGTTGCTGGGCAGTAATAAAATAAATTTTATTAGCTCATTTACTCTACTTTACTAAATGAGCCTAAATGAGAGCAGGAAACACAATTTTGTTTGAATTTTATTTTTATTTATTTTTATTATTATTACGGCTTTGTTTGTTTTGTTTACATATTTGGGGAAAAGTTAATTGAATAGACCGTACCTGCATTCAAAAGAGTTTTTTTTTTTTATTACGTGTTTTCCGTGTTTGTGTTTGTGTTTTTGTATTTTTTAACATAGCGAAGCAACAAGGCAAGCACCTAAAACACGATTTTTTGAATGCAGCTAGTGTGTTAGTACATGCAAAACATAACTTATGGGAATATTTTTATCGAAAGCTTTGTAATACACACGAAAGATTTCGTCTGTCAAGGGTTTAAATACGTAAACATTTCTGCGACGCGGAAATAAATTTTATCAGGCTTTGGTGGTGCACGGAAACGAATGTAATAATAATAATGTCTTTGGAATTGATCGCACCAAAGCTCGAACACAAAATTTACACAACGGTTATTGGTAATAAGTGTCGACAGACGGACGAATCTGCAATTAATATTTTGGTTTAATTATTATTGGTTTAATTGATAAAATTCAAAACACTTTTTCTACGAAATCGACATTAAGGACAAATTTTTGTGAGGATTTTATCCAATTAATGCAATTTTTAAACGAAATAAAAAGCTTAAAAAATTTTGCCTTTTCAACATTTATTTATGAGTAATGGGAAAAGCTAACTAGAGCGTAAGTTTTAAAAAAAAATCAAATTTTGAGCCATTTAATTTTCTTCAAAAATCATAAACATAATTCTCGCCCTCGAACTTAGAAATGTTGTTTACTGCTAAAACTCGACGAACAAAAGCGAGCATTATTTGACACACATTACTGGTTGTATGACCCAAAAGCTGGCAGAAAATGGGGCCAACGATAAGAACGAGGATTGATGAAAAGTTTTGAGGGAGAAAGGGCGATTTGACTCGGAGGACTCATAAAAGAAAGTTAGACGCTGCAATTAGCCCTCAAATGAAGACGAGCCGCCATTAAAAGTGTTGCACGAAGGTCAGATGCCAACGAAATTGCTTCAAAGTGCCATCAAGTGGCGGCCTGGGGCTTGAAAAGTGAGCGGTAGCTGATACAGCACATGGTCTTACAAAGTGTGCACAGCTGGGAGCCTCGGGCCAACTATAAGACACAAATTTCCTCTCTCCCTTTCCTCCTTTCCTCTCCCCATTTACTCACCTCACCTATCTTATGGTTCCTTACCTGATACAGTGCCTCGAGCCACACCTTGTTCTCTTATTGCTAACTAAACCTGTCTGAACAGCTGGCCTTGAGCTTGGCGGATCACCAAAGCAAAATCTGCGCCCATTAACGTGACACTTGTCTAGGTTTCAGTTTCTGTTGACACATTTTTACTGAATAAATTATTTAATAGAAAAAAAATAATTATTTTTTTAATTTTTTAATTTTAGTAAAATCGAGCGTTTGTTTTTTTTTAATTTTGAATTGGACAATTTTGTTATTGTAAGGTGAATTATGCTGATTATGTAATAAAAGAAGACACGATTGAATATTGTTAATGGCGGATCTGTACATTATTGTTGATATCTCAAGTGTGACGAGAACTTGGGGGAAAATGATGATCGGGAAAGTCCTTGAAGGTGTTGGTGGACTTTTCTTTTTTTTTTTTTCTTGTTGTTTTGTTTGTGTTGTTGTGTAGTTTTTGTTTGAAATCGAAGGCCAAAAACATTTGTGGTGTTCTTGTTGCATCATTTTTAATTTTCTTGATCTTTATCTGCTGATCTGCATAAGTATCAAGGCCGAAATACGAGAATTAAACATTTCTTTTTTAAATTTTTAAATTTTTTTAAAATTTTTGTTAAAAATAATTTTAAAAATAATTTTTTAATTATTTCACCTGAAATTTTTTTTTTTTCAAATTTTTTTGGTCGTGGGTGGGGTCAGGTGTGTCCAGATGTGCACTCGTGTGGTCAGTAAGCGTTGGATTGGGACTCATGTGGTCGAGTGGATGTCCATGGAGAGTTGAATATAAAAGCAACTGACCAAAACGATTCATTTCCGTTTTGGTGTGATTATCATGATAAATATTTGCTTTAATTATTGCCATTTTTTCTGTTTGCGTCGTTTTTCCTCGAAATTATTAATTCGTTTTTTTTTTAATTTTTTCTATTTTCTAATTTTACTTACGTTGGAAAAACGGACACAAAAGGATTTTCGACGTTTGGCTGTTATTATCGATGAGTGGCTTATTGAAATATATTTTTTTGTTGCTGTTACCTGTCCAGGTGTTTTTCTTTTTGTTAACTTTCCAGCGTTCCCTTTATCCCATTTAGATATATCGCAGGTTAGAGGTCATTTTTTCTGACTCAGTTGCCAACTGGCGAGGGCTCATGATTGATTCTGGGTATATTTTATTACAAAAAATTAAATTAAAAGAATCATTAGAAACAACCAACTGGGTGATGTCCAACCAATTTTATGTTGCACAATTATCGAAAATGATTTGCTGTGGTTTATTTTTTATTGAAATAACATAATGTATTAAAAAATGTAAACATTTGGCTGCCTGACTACATGGTTCAAGGAAAAGAAGAATGAAAAAGAGAGGAGAGTTGACAGTGCGTTGATAAATTGACTTTTTTTTTGTTTATCCATTTGTCAAACCATGACCAATTAATCTGTTCTGCTAGTGGTGTGTATTTGAATAAACAAAGAAGGAAAAAAACAGTCCATTGGATTGTATTTACCTTGATGTTTATTTATATTGACAAATTTTATTCCTTTTTCTTTTTCTTTTTCTTTTTTCCGTAATTTGTTTTTAAAAGATTTAGTGGTGTTATTAATTTTTTCTTTCGTGAATTATTTAATGTGACTGCGGTGATTACGATGTTTAGGTGAATCATATTCGGATTTGCAAGGCTGTTCCGCTAAACTGAGTTTTTTTTTAATTTTTTAAATTTATTAATTTTATTTTTTTTGGCCTAAATCGTTCTCGCTTCATTAAGAAACAATCGTAAATTTTTAACGTTTTAATTTTCAATTAGATGTTTATATTTCTCACGAATTTGTTTGTTGCCAACAATTTTTTGTTTTCTTTTATTTGCTTATTTATTTGTTTATTTTTTTTTTTTTACTTTTTCCCCCCTCGTTTTTCGTTTAGTCGTGAATTTTGAGTTGAAACTAATGCAAATTGTTGCCGTTTGAGGTCGCCACTTGCCGGATTGAAAGTCGTTTTTTTTCGGGGGGTAATTTTCAACAGACGTAAATCAGTGAAAGTAAATTGTAACATTTAAAACATTTATATAAAAAAATGTTATTTGTATTTAATTCGGCAAATGATTTATTGTGCAACGGGTTAGCTTTGCTGCATTAGTTTGGATTTCTGCTGGAAAGCAAAGTTGGCAAAACTAATGTTGGAATCAGACGATTTTTATTTGTTAGTTTTAAGTGAATCACACAAACCGCGAACAAATTTTATGTAAATTCTTTCTTTTTTAAAAAAAAAAAATATATATATACATCTTGTAAATATTTACATCAAAATATAACTTGCAGGAATTTTTTTCACTTGATTCACCAACCGAACCGGAAACAACAGTACTCAAAGGCTTCAAAGCGCCATAAAGGGTCGGGCAACACGTACAAATTCACGTGACAGGCTTTTGTAGTGTGCGAGGGAGTTGTGACCGTGAAATTATTAATTCCACACCAGACGGGAGATAAAATTGCCAGCAATTAGACTGATTAAAATGTCTGCTACTCACTCAACGTTCATCCTCGACATCTTTGCTGCTAACACTTTAATAGCTCCAACATTTCAAACCTTTCCACAAACAAAAAAGAAAACATTCTTTTTCCAATTTTAAAAAAAAAGTAATAATATTTCAATTTTGCAAAATTATGACGTCATAATTCGCCCATTTCTTCCACCCCACCCTCGCCTATAGGTGCCGTTTCGCTGGAATTCCCAGCTTAATTGGTCTCGAGATGCCATCGACGTGTATGACGCGCCGTAATGATTACTATATATCAAGAGTTGTTTTACCCTAGTGGATATTAAATTGGAACGTGCGTCCCATGCGTCTACTATTTTGTGTACGTGGAAATTAATACAGTATTAAGATAATAGAAGCATTAATTATTTACTTGTTGTGATACTGTGATTTGATCAACTGAATAATAATCTGCATCTGTGTGTATCATGGGCGTGTTTATGGGGATAATTATTTTTTCTTTGTGGGGGTTGACTGCACCCCTGCAGGAGTTTATTAATAAGGCAGTTTAATTAGCAGTGTGGATCGTGGAAGTGTAATTTGGTAGTAGGAGAGAATTTTAATTAGTGATTTTTCACTGCCTGAAGATTGGTTCGATAATGAATTTAATCTCCTGAATTTATACTTTTGTATCATTATAAGCTCCTTGATTCAAAAGTAAAAATTGTATTGCTCTCGTTTATTCATTTATTTATTTATTCGCTCGTTTTGTAGCGGTGTGGCCAGGCCCAGGGCCTCGGAAATCCACAGTCTGTCTTTAGTCGTATAATCTGGTGTGGCCTACAACTAATTACGCGTAAAAAGAGTAAAAGGATACCAATTGTCCGAGACATATAAATAACATCCCCCGCCACAACACTTATCACGTTGGGCTGAGGTTTTCTCTCTTATAGTCATTCCGTCATCAACAGAACTAATAGTGTAGTTTTATCTATGTGGTGAAAGATGGTTGTCATTGTCCAAACCAAGTCTCTACTATGGATTTTAACATTCTTTATTAAAACCCCTTAATTGTATTGACAGTCGCAGAACTGTATGTTAGGACTGGACTCCTTTTTTGATGTTTGTTGAAACATACAAATGTGAAAGCCATGTAATGATGGAAATTATGAAGCAGTCAAGCAGTCATTATCATTATGAAGATGTTGATTATTTGTTCTCGGCATTTTATCAGCATTGGTCATGGTGAGTATTTTGAAGGATGACCCACTGGGAATCCCAGTTGTTTTTCATCCTTGTCAGACTTAAAGTACTGTTTGTATTCCAAGAACAACTGGCTGTTGGTGTGCAACTGGGTGTAATGTCGGAAACTGTCCTTGCATGTGATGCTTTATTGGTATTAACTGAATCATGACCTCGGACCAAAACAAGGTTTCGACTGTTAACAGTCTTCAATTGACGCTGTGTATACTGTAAATGCATGTGGCATTTACGCAAAGAGTATATCGCATTTTGTTTGTTGAATTTATTTTAGTCTTGCGAGGGGTATGACAATCGTCTGAATCTTTCTGAATCCCTTTGAATCCTCCCGAATTTTTTTTTTTATTATGGAATTCTGAATCTTGGATTTTTCTATAGTTTCGCTAGGTTTTGTGAGATTGCAAAAAAAAGTAAAAATGACAAATCTGAAATAATAAAAAAAAACTATTGAAGATTTGTTTTTTATTCACCAGAGTGTTAGAGTTTGTTTTCGTTTTGCTTTTAGTTAGTTGTAGTTTTTGTTTTTTAGACTACTTTATGTTGGGGCGAAATAAAAATTCATCTGTCCTTTTTTCTAAACATAGATATTTGAAAAATTTTTATCCCATTTTATAAAAAAAAAATCCGTTAAAAAAATCTCTCTAAATTCTCCTGAATCTTTCTGAATTTTCCTGAATCTTTCTGAATCCTCCTGAATCTTTCTGAATCTTTCCGAATCTATCTGAATCTCCCGAATCTGTCTAAATCCTAAAAACGTAAAAGATTCCAAATATTTTCCACGTCCCCCCCCCCCCCCCTTTTTCTGATAACTAAAATTGTGCATCAAAATTGTGGGAAACAAGAAATGTGTTTGAAATGAATGCATAAACAATCGTTTAAATTGGTAAACAGAAACAAAATTGAAAAATTATCTCCAGGCATGGAGATAAATAGTAACCTGTGTTTGGATCGCAGTGAAATCTTGAAAAATATCTGGATTTTTGTTGAAATTGTAGTAGCTGGACTTTTTAAATTAAGCTATTTTCACTAAAAATTTGACTTGACGTGTGTATGTATGTATTTATGTATGCATTTTTTTTTTTTGAACCGATTGAAAATGTTTTTATTCCCCGCGCGAAACTTACCTTTTCAATTTCGATGAAAATAGCGCCTCCGTTAAAGACCCGTATGCAGTATTATTTTCTGAAATGACTGAAATTGGTTTTGCTTTATGTCACTAGGTGGCACCACCTCACTGACGGAGTTATGGCTAGGCAATTCGATGAAAGTGCGCTGGCAAACGTTTTTCGGCTGCTTTAATAACACGTTTAATCATCAGCGATTATTCGAACGTGTACCCACTCATTTTATCGTGTTATGTTGTGTATTAAATCACATGATACAGGTGAAAAAATTTCATGTCGACGAAAAACAATCAATAAAATGTAAATTTTTTTTGTTTTTTAGAATTTGAATATCGAGGAGTGGGAAATTGATTCATTTATTGCTCAAGGAGTAATCGTAAACAACTGCGATTTGTCATTTCTGAAGAAGATTAATGTATTCGCGCTTGTTAAAACTAATTTTTTGTGATAAACTTTATAAAATTTATTTTTTAATATATTTCTCGAAGATCGATCGACTTAATGCTCGTGCAGTTCATCTGAGTAGTATTTTTATGCGGGGCGTGTCATGTTCCTTACTCGTTCTAAGCACGTGTAGCTACCCGTTTCCGATGTCAAAAGCGATGCCATGGAACTTCTTCGACGGAAAACTTTTCCACCGCTGTTATTTGCGTGCCAAGCAGAATGAAAGATTCGTTAATCACCGCGAAAAGATTGTAAGTTTTTTCAAGGTCTTTTTTTGCTGTTTCAATTATTTTTCTCATGTTTTTTTCTTCTGTTTTTTATTTTTATTTTTTTTGATCTTTTGGTTATAGAAATTTCAACTTCCATTGTTTCTAGAATTAAAAGCTGTTGTGGTTGAGAACACAAAATTTGAAAAGCAACGAACACAGTAAATCCATTTAATCTAACAATGAGTTTTATTTTTAAACATTTTTTTTAGATTGATCTTATGTTTTTGTAGACCCCAGTAAATCCCTTAGTTCTAAAGAGATGGCGCCACTAGGTCCTTCTCTGGTGGTGGGAAAAACGGTAAATAATAACATTTTACTTAACGATAGATATTTTAATTAAAGATATTTAGTTTTTCATAAAATTTTTTTAAAACAATTGTAATATTTTTTTTAAAAATAATTAAAATAAAATTACTATGTAACCTTTTTGATACAATTCTTATGTATCCCAATACAAAAAATTATTTTTGAAATAAAAGTGAAACCAGATTTTGAATTTTAAAACAAAGTTTTTCATGTGTAAAATAAAATTCAGCATTTGTTCAATCAATGGAACACGAAAATCGTAAGTTCTCATTTTTGATTCTCTAATTCCCGACAGATGGCACTACCAATCTTTGACCCGCATGTTTTTCTCACGCGCTAGAGTTTTCGTAATCAATTATCTAAATTTTTAATATTTTTGATAAAATATTGTTTTCGTCCGTGGTTTAGTCAACTTTAAAATAAACAAACGATCATAAACGTATAAAATTATAATTTCTAAACAAATTAAAAAACGGTAACCACAATACCTTAATCAAATTTTAAATTGAATAAAACATTCAAAACTAAAGGACAACCTTATCTTTAAATAAATAAATTGAAAAAAAAAAAATAAAAGAAAAAAAAAAAATAAAAAAAAAATTGATTGATTCTACAGCCTCTGGTCTTTGGAGATAAAATAGTGAATTATAAACCGATTTCATCACTGCTCCACTACCAGGAAAAATATAGCAGGGGAGTGATGAGCTGAGTTTGAGTGTAGCCAGACCCCATTGGCTTAATAGGAAACGAATGGGGGAGAAATAGAAAGAAGTACACGTGGTGTTAATAACGAAGCGAAATCACGCCATGAACAGAAACAGATGATTACTCACTCATTATGCGACAACATGTCGATCACATGGGAAAAGCGCTGCACTGAACGGCTAAAAATAAAAATAAAAAAAAACACCATAAAGACATTTGCCACTTTAATCACGGAACCGTTAATGTTTAATCTGTGAGATAATCATCTTTTTATTGCTTTTGGTCTCCTTTTTTCGTACTCAGATTATATTGGTCGTAGATGAGGCTCGCAAAATGTCGCATTGTCAATAAATCAAACTCATTATCTTCAACTCGGTGAAGATGATGATGAGCTTTGTGTTTATCGAAAAGTCGACACGAATGGGAAGTGGTGTTGTGGGGTCCACCGGGGAATTAATCCCGTCGATCAATGCGAATTAAACCAATGTTTACACAGACGAGCGAACCGACTGATTTTCTTTCCTGTTAGCAAACCATTTGTATTTTTTTTATTTTTTGTTAAATTTTTTTTTTGTTTGTATTTAATCTCATACAAAATAGAGAACGCTATTGTCCGCATCAACTTGCCTAAATCCCAAATACTTTTCCGTTATAGTAGCCCCAGAAACGAGAACCCCGCTGGGCCTTGCCCTTTCCCTGCCCTTCTTTTTTAAAGGGACCGGGCGCAGCCAAATTCGAGCAATGGGTGAGAGGAGAGTAAATGGTTCCCAATGGAGGCCAAGTTGAATGGGAGGTTTAAGGACGGATTGACGCGATTGAACAAAAGAATCTTCTTTCTTCAACTCACCCTTGTCCCGGGCGATTTCATCCTCGTTTTGTCAGACTAATGTTGACGTTAAATGATAAAAAGTTGCTGCTTAAGCTGTTTAATTAGTGCGAAATAATTTTAGACCGCCTTGTGGCTATGACCCATTTGCTAATGATAGACCATTCGGTAAAGGGGTCCATGAAAAGGGGGTTTGGAAGGCATATTTAGGCGATGAGCGCCGTGTAATTTGTCTTGTTTCTGCAACTGATTGCGAGTCTGACAGAAGGGTTTCGGTCAGTCCTTGTTTTTATAGGTTTTTTTTTTTTTTAAATTTATTTATGTGAGGTTGTTGAAGACTATGATTAAAGTTGGCGAATATTTGTTTTACCTTCAGTTTGCCTCGAGGGGAAAGGAGAGTGAGTGACCGCTCGGATATGCAAGTGGTTTTTGGAGTCTTTAATCATCTAAGTGGGCAGACATTTTGTTTTGATAACGAATCAACTTGGGAAATTGCTAGTGCGAGGCTTTAAATTTGAATTGAAATGTGTAAGAAGGAAATCGGATTTATTGAGCAGCAAATGCATTCGAAATGAAGTGAGCGCCAATTAAAAAGTGTTTTCCTTTCGCTCTTCGAAGTCGGGCAAGTGTAGTGAGCCGTGAAACGAAGAAACGATGTGCATTTTTGATTAGTTGCAATTCCAGATTCATTTGAATTCGACTGATTTTATTTTTATTTAATACACAGGTGGGAGGAAAAAAATCTACATTTTAATGGGATAATCTTAACAGGAAAAAAAAAAAAAAAAAAAAAAAATTGGTACTCTATAGCTTAATGACATCAAGTTTTCCAATATTTCAAAATGTCTACGCAGGAAACAAAATTAAATTTAAATTCCATTAAAGCTTTCGCAAGCAATGTAGCAAATGTCAACTTCCTTTATCGTTGAAAACAATCAACAAATATCATCGCCATCGGCTCTTTCCAAATTATCCAAGACGAGACATCAAAAGCAGATGTTTGTTACTCTTAATGGACTTCCTTCAAATTTGATTAAATGTCAGGGGCATGGAATCAGATGTTGCTATACACACAAACACAATCAAGAACTTTTCCATTAATTTTTTTCTTCTAAACTTCAACTTTCACCACAAAGATATAATAAATAACCGCTGAATGTTCCCAGATAAATCTTAACATAACACACCACGCAAAATGTTTGTGTACATAACTTTCACTTCAGTAATTAAAAACGTTAACTACACACGACACTCGAAAATATTTACTCATTGTGTAATTAATGGCTGGCCATAAAACGAAATATAAAGATGTCCACCTGACACGACCAACTCAATAAAAAGCCATGAAGCGGGAAAATGTGATACGCACGTAAAAACAGCATGAATTTTCTTTATTTCCTTTCGTGCTGGCACCGAGCAAGTTGCCATAGTGACTGTACGGTGACACCGGTAGCGGATCGTGTATGTCTCCCATATTGGAGAAGTGGGAATAAACGAATTTGCTTATCTCACGCACACACTGTACCAGTTGTTCCCTTCATTTGTACACTTATTTAAAAAAAATAAAAAAATCGTCCAAATTTGCATCGGGTTTATGAAATGAGAGACGAGGTGATGAATCGAGATTAGATAAGGGGAGAAAACAAGTTGTCGTGATATTCTTATCTCCATTCGTCGTAAAATAGAATTATTTACATGAATCCATTAATTAAAAAAAAAAAAGATTTTAATGTAAGCAAAAACTAATGAATTATTCATCAGCAAGAGTCATTTTATTCTACCGCGCATGCATCATGTATACACAAAACTTGGAAATCAAATATTTATAATTTTTATATTTTTTAATATAAAAGCGAATGTGGGCGTACAGTAATGTGATGACATTTTTGATCGATATGTTGTCAACTCGTATTGATTGATCGATCCACCTTGCAGACCCCCACAATCATGTTTGAGGGTAAACTGAGAGATGAAGGTAAATAAGGTATACGCTAGGTGTTGCTAGGGGTTTCAAAATTGAAAAATTGGACAAGAAATGGTTGTAAGACGAGTTCTGCATGCTGTTGTCTTCCTTTTGTCCATTGAAATTGAAGCAGGTCACAAGCTTGTTTCTTTGATCCCTTTCTTTAGGCTTGACGCAAAGAAAAATAGCTTTTTCATGTCACCTCAGTGATGACGAACGGGGTTGTGTTAGTGACATAGTTGCTATTGACTACAGAAAATCGGTTGTTTGTGTTTCTAGAACGCAGAATTTTCACGCCAACGTTACTTTACTTGTGTTGGTTGATGCAACCGCAGCAGATTTAACCGATTTCTGTGGTGTGAGCGAAACCAACGAAATTGTCAATAAATTTCTCACAAAGTTCGTTTAGATTAGTTGGATGGCAGCGCAGATTCGTGATTCCCTTTAAGTTGGCACCTTCGGACATGGACTATCGGGCGCTCAAGACCCATCGACTCCTTGGTCAATCATATTTGCAATGTTAATCAATGTCTACCAAACTACTAGAGGCAGGCAATATCACTGGAGTACCATAGTTGGCACAATGTTGGTTCAAGGTGATGGAAATTAAACTTTTCACAGTTCAAAGAAAAGAGACTATTGGAGTGTTCTATTAAAGTGACCATTGAAGTGTTACTGACAGGTACTCATAGTCAAGTAGAAGGTTGACTATAATAACTGGGAAATTGTAATTAGAGTGGATTCTAGGTTAAATGTGATTATTAGGTCTGAAAAAAAGAAATTAGCTTTGAAGAATCACAACAAAATGAGAATAATTACAAATTTTTAATTGCAAAAATAGATGAAAGGTGACAAATTATTACTTAAAAGAAAGTTATTGGAAGAGCGTCGTTGTTTTTGTTTTTTTACACTATATATTTTGTGCGCGAAGATAAGTGACTGTAAAAGAGAGGAGAATAAAAAATGGGTGTTGCTTTCCCTTACACGACAAGCATGCAATGCTATTTGCCAGTCACAAGTCTAATCTCATTACGCAATCTGATGGATCGAAAATTGTGTATTTTTTATGATTTTTTTGAGAAGAAAAAGTGCTTTCATTGAAAAAGAGATTTTTTTAAAAATTTAAGAAAAATGGTAAAAAAAAAAAAAAAAAATATAAAAAAAATATTTTTTTTAGGGGTTGAATCACTAAATAATAAGCAGTTGTCTTTTTTCTTTTTTAAACTTAATTTGTAAAGAGACTTTTTACAACAAAAAAAGTCAATTTTATTGAAAAACTTATTAAGTTACTTTGTAAATTAAATATTTTTATTTTATAAAAGAAAAAAAGAAAGAGTTTTTCTATTTTTAATCTATTTCTGCTGATGGAACTAAACACAATTATCTCCCGAACGAAATTAATAACAATGACTCGCTAGTTTAGTTTCACAAAAAATAAAAATAAAAAAATAAAAAAATAAAAGAATCAGCGCAAGTTAGGACATAATGATCCTACTGTGCTGATGGAAGCAAACCACACTTGCACTAGACAAACTGTCATTAATCTTTTTTTCTCTTTTTCTACACCATATATCATTCTCATTCCTCTTTCAAGGTGTTAATAAGTTTAAACAAGGCTTTTATTCCATGCCAGATGTTTCAATTTGTTTTTCTTTTTAATAGAACTTGTTCTCTATTTAATTACGACTCCCGATTCAAAATTCTGATTTGTATTTATTCGATATTTTGCTCCAAACGGCTTACCATACTCATTCTACTGTTTGCCACGGGAGAGGATTGGCGCCGCAGTCGCCACACATTTGTCTACATTTTTGTCCACAATCGAGCCAGCTCTAGCGAGCAGCGACTGCATTCAGTTTGCTTTCCTCCCTGCTGAACGGTAGTGTGGCAAATGGGGCTGTCAGTGCCGCGTGAATTACGCAACCCAATGTTTGCACAAGGTGCTAGACATGCCAATCACCTATTAATTCGCTGAAAGCTCTCCATATTTTTCTAGTTTAAACCCGAAGCGAGACGAAACGAGCTGTTGGGGCTGTGGTCGGCGAAACGTGCCAAATTACCGGACGATCTGCGCAATTTGTCAAGTGAGAAACGAACTGAAACATGGGATTATCGCGCGGAACAGAAAGCGAGCAGTCGCTACATTGTCAGGCGCGGTAAACTTCGATGGACAGCGTGCGGACGATTTGCCGCGCTCCAGCGCGTCGACGCGGCGGCGTGATGAGGCTCATTTGCGGCGTCGCGCTTTTCGCCTCGCTTTTAATGTACATGTGTCTTTTACGTAACCAAATCGAGGACGAAGCCAACAACTCGCCGGGACGGACGTTCGTACGTAACAGTCTGTTAAAGGGGTTTTATTTGGAGTCGGATCAGTGGCGACTGACCGATACTGGACATCGAGTGAGTTCGGAAGGTGTGAGGCATTTGATGGCCGACAGAAGGAAATTGGAATTCTTCGGCGAGGACGGCGACGAGTTGATAGATTCGATAAGTTGTAACACGATCGGGGAAATCGAGGAGCGTGAATTTTTAGCGGCCGGATGGACTAAAGCCGTGTACAGTGGACGCTATCACGAGCATTTGTTGGCCGTCAAAGTGGTCAACACCAACGGACATGATCTGCAGGCGTGTTTGCGTGAAAAAGAAAAAGAAAAAGGAGACAATTTTCAGGATTGTTATCGAAAATCGGCCGCGAAAATACTGAAGGAGATCGTCCTTTTCAAACAACTCGTTCATAATAATATGCTCAAGGTTAGAATTTCATTTTTATTTCTAATTTGAAAAACCAAAAGAAAAGAAGAAAATTTTTTTTTCTTTTTTTTTCTTTTTCTTTCAATGTGTTTGTATTTATTAAAATTAGTTTAGGTGTTGACAGGAATAAATTTGAAAAGGGGGGAATAGGAAATAACAGGTTTTGCAGTTATGGTGGCGGAAGAAAAAAAATATTTAATAAAAATCTACAAAATTTTTTTTTTTTTTTTTTGGTTTTTTTAAACGCGTAAATCATTTTTTTTGAAATTTCTGAGGTTAAATTTGTTACATAGTATTAAAAGTAGTGAAACGATAATTAAAAATAATAAAAACAGAAATAAAAATTTAAAAAAACAAGGGAAATTAAGTGTGGTTGGTGTAAGTAAAAGTGTGTGCCTCGGAGACGTGGACGTCTAGTCCATCAATCTTTATCGTAACAGGCCATTTGAGGGTTATAATTTACGAGCTTACCTGGAGGCGGGTACTGGGGAAACTGCAATCACGTATACCTGGCCAACCTGGTCTATAAAGTACCGGTTAAAAAGAAAACTCCCTGCTGCGCGAGGAAAAAACCAAATAGAAATTCGCCGAAGCCGAAGAATTTGTTGAGAAAATTTGAGGTTTTCGGAACATTTGCTCGGGATAAGGTTACTAAGCGGCTCGTGCGATATGAGATTTGTCTCATTGTCGCGAAAAATGTGTGCAGGACACAATTGTCTCGTAATGGAAGTAGATAGGAATTTGTAGAGAACATTAGTTTGGGTATATTGTTATTTTAGAAAACATTTGAATTATTTTCATTAAAAATTGAATTATTTTAAATTTTGTAAGGATAATAAGTTAAATTTTTTTTAAAAGTTAATTTTTTTTAAAAGTTTAATGTAGAGTTTTTTCAAAATACGAATTTTCAAATAAAATTGAGATATTTAGGTAAAGTTTGACTTTTACTGGTAAATTTGATTTTTTTTTTGGAACAGTTGGAATTTTTCTTAAAAAAAATAGGAATTTTTCTTGGAAAAAATAGGAATTTTTCTTGGAAAAATAGGAATTTTTCTTGGAAAAATAGGAATTTTTCTTGGCAAATTTGAATTTTTCTGGTAAATTTGGGTTTTTTTCTGGTAAAGTTGGAATTTTTCTGGTAAAATTAGAATTTTTCAGGTAAAATTCCAATTTATTTCAAACAAAATATAAATTTTTTAAGGAAAAAAACGATTTTTCAAATAAAAGTTGAATTTTATAGATTTAATAATTGATCTTTTTTTGTTATTTGGACCCCACTTTTCCAGCTCTGTGAATTCTTCCATTTGTGCAATTCCAGCGTTATGAAACTAAAAGCCTAGAAACTCCATCCCCGATACATTCCTCCACAAAAATTTAAAAACAAAAAAATAATTCTCATAAAGAAATGTTTATTCGAGCAAACAAAACAACTCAAATTTTAATTGGCCTTTGTCTCACCATAGTTTCAAGCTTATGCTAATCCCTGTTGATTTATGCCCAACGGAAAACGAAAAAAACGCAAGGATTGTAATTTTCTAATTGACCCGATTAAATATTGACACTTAGGGTAGGCATAGCCCTCGATTTTAGTGGGCTTTGTGTCGCGTGACGGACACGTGCTCTCGTTCACCCATCGCAACCCCACCGGCATAGAAAAGCAACCAGATGCTCGTTGTGCGATTGACACGGACCTCGAATTCGAATCGATATTAATAATGCATTAAAGGGAAATATTTAGGGAAAAAATGGTCCTACCGCCTTCTGGCCCCAACATGGAGGTATAAAAATGCATAAAAAGAAAAAGAAAAGGAGAAAAACGGCCCCCGATGGGATTTTAGGCGCCTGATTGAATCCGCGTGTTGTTTGTGTTGAGTCTGCGATATAAATTTCGCCACCAGACCATGTTGTAGCGAAGAATTTGGCCTATGGGATCGGTCTGCATCTATAAACATCATCCGTTGCGAGCCGTCGCTAACCCTCGAAAAACAACATCCTGTTTGGTTAACCTTAAATCGCGTAATTTATGTCGGACTATAAAAGTATTAATTATCGTTGGTGTTTGCAATTTTAAGCCTAAGTGTATTTTTATATATTTTTTTGAGTCGGAATTTATTTTTATTGCGGTGATTTTGCGAGTGGATAAGTTATATGGTGCGCGTCATTTTTCTGAGTTAGGATTTTGTTTTGCACGAATTTTCGAAGGGAGAAATTCGAAGGGAGTGCTAAAAGGGCGGGCGGGGGTGCTGTGAGTCTGTGACTGGAGATTTTCCCCATCGTTTGGGATAATGAGATGCTTTGCATTCTGAGCTTGCTTGTCGGCTGATGCCCTCATCTGCCATTGTGATGGCGGTGGCGGTGGCGGTGGCGGGGCGGGGGCAGATCGGGCAAGATGTTGTTTTATATGCGACAGACCGTCGAACGATAAAATAAATGGGACGATTTTTATGATTGTAAACGGGATGTGTGTCGAGTCGGAGCAAACGGCAAAGTTTCCACCCTTTTTTATATTTGCGTTTTAGGCTTCTGCACCGTCGAGGGTACCGAGGAACCACGTGAAATGGATTTAAGAGATTAGGTTTAATCTAGGCTTAATGCAGTTCGTTTTTTTTTTTTTTGTTTTTTTTTTTTTTTTTTTGTCGAAGCACGAAGGTTTTGTTTTCTAGGTCATCTAATTGACCATTTTTGCGAGGATTAATTGTATTCGGTTGATGAATTTAGATAATTGAACGAGTTTTGCAACGGATGTTTAGTTGACAACAAAAGATTTTTTTTTTTTTTTTTTTTGGGTTTTGTTTTTAAAAGATAAAAATAAAAATAAATTTACTTTAAACATCAAGTCCTCGTTGAGTAGAAATAGAAAGACAAAATGGACTTCTTTTTTTTTTAAACAATTGAATACAAAAAAAAAAATTTATTTTTATTTTTATTTTTGATTGGAAAATTCGGAATATCATTTTATCACCCTGGATCATCTAGTAATTGAATTAGATAAATCAAAGTCGTCCTTTTTTTTTGTTTTTTTGTTAGAAATTTGGTTTACTTTTGATTCTTTAATTCCAAAAATTCAATTAGAAAAACCAGCAAAATCTAGCGGCATTCGGTTCCTTTTTCCCGCGAAAAAAAAAACAAATTAAGTCACGTGAAAAGGGGTTTTTAATTTGATTGACGTGTAGTTTTTATAAATGGTGTTAAGTTTGCCACTTGTCATTTTTCTTCGTGAATAATTTTCCATGTTGGGGGTTCTTAAAAAAAATAAAATGAAAAGAAAAAAAAAAAGTTTTCCGCGCTTTAATGAGCGTTTCTTTCGAGTTTCAAGTTGCACACCATCCCTTTTCTCTTCAATTGGAGTTACAGTGAAGATTTATCAAGTAGAACAAATGTGTGTTTGCGCATGATGAAGAATACAATTAGCGAGTCGAGCCTCGTTCTTGTTTTGCCTTTGAAAACGGGGGCCTCGAGCTTAGAAAGTAGAAAAATAGTGAGGTCCCCTCGTCACTTGGTGCACTTTGATGCCCCAATGATGCGAGCATGTGTCAGGAGGGTCATAATTTCTGGAGGAAAACAGACGCGTCAACCATAAATATGTCAGTTTCGACCACGAAACGAGCTGCACGTGGTCCTTTTCACTAGTTTCCCTTCTCTTTCCTCGCCCCCTCTTGTCTTTTCAATTCGACTCTGTGGACACTGGGTTCCCATCACAAGACTTGACACGCTAAAAGACAAATGGACCGAAGCCCGAACAGTTTTGTTTGCTCGTTGACCTCTTTTTTTTCCTTTTGGTTTTTGGCTTTTGGTTTCTTTTATTTTTTTCCTCGATTTTATTCACGGGTCGTTTGAGGGCGATGGCGGCGAAGCGTGGGCGGTAAAGAGAAGGGGGGGACGCCAGTAATTCCCGGGCTTGATTGGCCACTTGATATTGATTTACGACAACGCTGACGCCAGATCCAAATTAACGCTCGAGGGACCCCCGAATCGATTCTTGCGTCTCAGTTTTCGGGGTCGAAACGGACCGATTGCTTTTTGGTCTCAGGTGTGTCGTCAATTCAGCGGGGTCGAACGTTGATGAAAAGCAACCAAGGTTTTTGCTAATTCCAGGTTTTTAATTTTTTTTTAGATTTTTGAATATTTTGAATTAAAACAATTTATTTTAGTGGAAAATAATTACCATAATTTTTGTAATTGTATTTTTTATTTTTCTAAATGTGATAAATTTGAATAGATTTTGATTTCTCATGGTAAATTGCGAATTTGCCAAAGAATAATTCGAATGAAGGGGAACGATGGATCGAAGTCTGAATCATGGCCACGAATCCGTGCTTGAGTTGTTGCCTAATAAAGTTGTCGCATGGGGAAAATAGAAAGAAAAAAAAAAAAATTGAAGCAAAAGGGTGATTTTCACTCCCCTCGTTTCTAGTTGTTTCGATTTTTCGCAATGCGAGATATTTTAATGAATTTTTCGCCATCTCGTTAATGCTTTTCATTTATAATTTGAATAGGCGACGATGCACGATGCGCATTTTTGTGCAATTTTATTTATTCGCAAAATTGGCTTAATCCTCAGTAATGGGTGAAAAATACTTGCGGTTCGAGCGGCCTAAATGTGGGAAGGAAAGAAAGAAAAGTGTTTTGTAAAGTCGTGATTGATGGCCTTTGTTTTGGCTCCCAAGTGGCACCGGGACGGGACGCAGAGAGGAGCGGAGAGGAGGGGGCTTTTGCAGATTCCTGCAGTTAGATGGAGGTCACACAGAGGGGGTTTTGCACATTTGAATCGAAGCGTGTTTGAATGGGGACAGTGATGATTGGTGCATTTTTTATTGGACAGCTGTGGAAATTGCAGCGTTTCGAGTGGCGCGAGTAAACACGCAGCAGCCAACAAATGATGAGTTGAAAGCTTCCTCTTGACCGAGGATGCGTGGGCAAGGCGCGTTCCCAAGATAAGACGTCCAGGCACCAGATAACACTGGGGGGTGGGGGGGTTCACTCGTTCTGATTGACGTTTCGCGTGAGCACGTGATGCAATTTTAAAAACACTTTGACTGACGCTCAGTCATTTACTTTACTTTATTTATCTTCGTTATGCACGAAAGATATTTAGTATTCAACAACCGTCATATCAGGATTAACCCCTGGTATTTGTGGTTTTTGACACCAGGGTGGACCCACGCTGGGTTAAATGGGAAAAAGTTGACAGATTTAGGTGGAGATTTTTTATTTTTAATCTGACACTTGTTTGGAGTTCAAAGGGGGAGAAATATTGAGGAAAGTTTGCAACTTGTTAAAATGTATTATTGAGTGATTATAAAGATGAGATAGGACGAATGAGTTGGGAGTTTTTTTTTTTTTTTTTTTTTTTTTTTTTCCTTCTTCGTGCTGACTCCATCCAAGCTTCGCTCTTAGATGCCGAAACGATAAGAGGCCCTTAAGATTGTGGGAGAAATAAATTCTTATTGATCATGACTTGCATTTTCACGCCTTCGAGCCAAAACGAGTTTGAAAATGCGTTGTGTACCCCATGCAGGGAAAAGTTTACGTTCGAAAAAAAGAGAAAAAAACGGAGAAATGTGTCGGAGATAACGAGATATTGAGGAAAAAGTTGTATTCGCGCTTTATGTCATTGCCGACAAGTCGTAATTTAATTCTAATGACAAGTATGTGCCGGATAAAATGTAAATAATTCGTTCGCACATGATTCAATTGGGCTGAATGGAGGAGGAGAAATTCTCCTTTGATCTCGTGCCGCCATTGTTGGTAACAAGTGGGACCAACACCTGGGATGTTGAATTGAATGGAACAAAAGAAACCAGAAGTCGATCGACCATTACGGAATAATAATTAATTAATTAATTTTGGCGTTTTCTCCTTATTATTTTAGGTGTTTGGTTACTGCATACCGAATGGAGATTTCAAAGGAAAGGATGGAGGTGTGGTTGCCATGGTTACCGAGCTGGGAGAACCTTTGGACATCATCAAACTACTGCAGATGTCATGGGAGGACCGTCTCAGGGTAAGTCAGTGGGGAGTCCATTGGGAAGGAAGAGGAAATAAGCAAATAAATCAATTTCAGTCGAGCGTGCAAATGTGCGCAATGTGTGTCCATTTTGCAAATTTTGACTTTTTTTCTCTCTCTCTCTCTCTCTCTCAGGTGCTTTTTTTTGGGTGAATTTTGCATTATTTATAAGGAATGGACCTTTTTTTTTTGTTTTTGACACAATGGAGGCGGGGACCTGAATTTTATTTTAAAATTTATTCCAATCCACACCTGGTTCTTGTTTTTAAATGAAGAGCAAACGCCTGAACTAAACTTTTTTTTTTTAAACTTTTTTTTTAAATAACCAAAATTGTTTTTGAGGTAGTTTAGATGCGAGGCATGACAAGCTCATTTTTCTGTTAGTTTTTAAAGTGTGAAGGAACAAAGTTGAAATTGGAGTCATTTCTATGCGCCAGCCCACTTCATTTGTGCTTGATTTATGGTTGTCAGCTGTTGGCCCTTGTCTGGATACCCCTGGGTCTGTCTGACGAAAGATGAACCCCAAGGGTTCGGATTTTGAAGGTCCAACAAAAGTACCCTTGGAATTTTTGTCCAGGAAAATGTTTTCAATAAAAGTTTGATCACTTCGATGGAAATTATAATGAGTCGTTATCGTTAGTTATCTCTGATGCGAATCGCTCGTTGGTCCTCTTTTGTGCGAGGTTAATATTTTTTCGCAGCTTCTGAGCAGGTGAAAAGAAATGATAAGTCTGACTCTTTCAGCTTTATTTATTGTAACATTTATCAGAAGTGAATTACACAATAAGCCTTTGTTCGTAGGATTTGATTTAGATGGCACGGAGTGACATTTTTACTAGTTGCTAGAGCGTGACATTTAACATGGTAAAATAATATCTTCGCTCAAAGTGCTCAGGAAATGACGGTATTACTTATTTTTACAATCTGCCAGCGTTTCACGACTCGATGAAATAAAACGGTCGTTATGGGCGGGGCTTTTAATTGGTCATAATTAATTGTTTTGTCGTATTTGCCCCACCCGAAATTTTCTAGAGTTTTTTTTTTGCTTTTTTATTGGTGTACGAATACGGTATTGGTTTTTAATTATTTTTATTTTTATTTTTTTAATTAGATATGTCTGGGAGTTGCTCGTCTTCTTTATTATTTGGCGAATTCCCCGCTAGGATCTCTCGCTATGAATGATTTTCGACGGCAACAATTCGTTTTGGTGAAAGGTGAATTGAAATTATCCGATGTCGATGATGTGAGTGTCAACGAACCTTCGTGTCCGTCTGGAAAAGAAGCTTGTGACATATCGCTATTAAATGGAAATTTAACACTGTCGGTGAAGTGCGTTCAAGGTGTTTGTAGAGGGCACAACGAAAAACTCAACATAGTCAAAGCTGGACGTCATTTCACGACGTTCTTGTTGCCGCACGGAGCGCCCACACAACTCCGACCACTTGTGGATGAGATTGTTCGCGCTTATAACACTGTTTCGTGGGATTCCAAGAAAATTCTCGCGACAACTGAAGATCTAGTGCAAATGTATGTCAGTGGGAAATATTTGAAGAAGGACCGACAATTAAATTCCAAAAACGAAAGTAGGAAATTTGTTTGGAATAAATTTTTGAAAGAAAAAAAGTTTAATAATTTTTTTTATTTTTTTATTTCAGAATATCGTAAATTTAATTTCAGTGATTTACCCGGTCATTTTGATTATCGGTGTCAATTATCACTGTCTGGAAATGGATGTACTTTGTCTGTGTTTGACATCCAAGAAGCTAAAGATATTTGCTCTCGAGATGCTGATTGCAAGGCGTTTGTTGTTACCAATCAAACAACTTGGACAGGTAAGAAAATAAATGAAGTTCCGTGTTGTAAATCTTTTAATCTAATATCTTGATTGCTGATGGCTTTCTAGGAAGAAAATTAGTTCACTTTAAAAGTGATTTTTCGCACACTCCTGTCTGGAATTCCGAGACGACACTATTTTTGAAAGACATTGTATAAAATAAACCAAGTGGAAATTTTTGTGGACTTGAATGTAATTTAATTTATGAATTGTACATACTGTGTATGTGTTAATAATGGAAGCAATTAAAAAAAGAATTGAAAATTGAATTATCTAAATTTTGTTTACAAAACTGCCACGAGAATGTCCCCATCTTGTGATGTCACACAACTGAGGAAATAACTTATTACGTCATAGAACCCGGGAAATGTCACCATTGAAACAGTTGAGCAGGCAGTGGTAAAATCTCCAGCACCGTAATCGTTATCTCGTGGATGTTAAGTCCATTTTCAAGATACTTAATTTTCGAGTAAGGTGAGTGATAACTTTTATCAAACTCGTAACATTTGGTAAGAACATATAGTTAACAAAAATCGTTAAAGATAATGTCTAACGTTTGTCACAACGAAAAAAAAATTGTTTTTGATTTGTTTGCTAAGAAATAGAAAGCGTAAACCATAAAAAAAAAATTCACGTTATTTTTTATTTTGATTTTAAATTTATACGAAGAAAAAGAAAAACCAACACAACTTAAAAAGCAAATTAATAGATAAATGTTTTAAGAGTCTTTCTTTTATATATAATACAATATTAGTTCATAAAAGTGATATAATCGTGTTTTGGAAGAACAAATTTTGGTGACTAGTCATAAAATGTACACTTGGTCATGGAAGGCAGCTTTTTAGTTAAGAACAACTGCAACGGGGCAACGTAAAATATCTCGAAATAACTAGTCACCCGTATATATAAACAACTATCAAGCGAAAAAATTAAATATCTGCATATTTCAAATGTTTCATTGCATAGTTCAAAACGCAACAGCAACAATACAGACTAAATGATATTTGACGATCTCATAACGTAACAGTCAACTACTGTTGACGATCAATAGTTTGGAAGAACCATTCCGTAAATCGCCGTAACTGAGCAGCTGCAGTTTCCGATTCCTCTTGTAATCGAAAGTTTTTCTGCCGAAGAGAATTAACTTCCGATTCTAACGCTTCCTTAAAATGTCGTTCTCGCTTCAGTTCTTGTTCCAATAGCTGCACACGGGCCTCTAGCTCACGCATTCTATGTGTATTTGACACAACCAGAGCTCTAAAAAAAAAATCATCATCTTTCCATTCCTTTTTTTTTTATAAAAAAAAAAATGTAATTCAACTCACTTCGTCCCCGGTGGCGTCTCCAATCCCAAGCGATCCGTAACTTCGGTTATCCACGTTCCGGGTTTGGAGGATTTGCTTTGTAATGGAACTCCAACAACCTGCATAGCTTTAGTGGCAGTATTCACTAGACTCGGCCAATCGATATCTTTGGATTCTGGAAGTGGAAGCATATTTTCCGGTTTAGCGGCCGCAGATTTCAGTTTGGAACCAACTGCATTGTTGTGAACACGGGGTGATAACCTAACACGTTAAAATAAAATGCGATTTTGAATACACGTTTAAAATAAATAAATTAATAAATTATTGTCTAAGTAACCTTTCTTCTTTGGACAATTTGTTTTCACTCGGTGCTGGAGATGATGATGATGTCGTCGAAATAACGGTCGCTGGCCTCGCTATGGTGAAAATAACGTCGGCGTCGTTGTTGTTCTCTGCCGTCACAAATGTCGCAGTACGAACGCTGTTTTGGCTGCCACTGCTACTACTTAGATTTTCTCTAGACGACATTTTAGATGGGGGAGGAGCCGGGGGTGGTGATAAACGAGTACGATTGCAATTTTCATCCCTCGTCTGAATTTGAAGAAAAAAAATTATATTTTATTTACAAAGTTTTTTAATACGCTTACTTTGTTGTCATCGTGCGTATTAATCAAATCAGGATTGATCAATTTGAGCAAATCTTCTTGGAATGTACTGCTTGTTTGACCGCTATTTCTATTTACTTGATGATGTTGATGTTGATGATGATGCCGACTGTTTGCAACCGATCGTAACTTGATATCGCTCATTTCATTCCTGCGGAAGAGCAAAAACCACAATTTGATTTTAAGTCACTTACATAAATGATGAGCAAATAATGTCGCCTAACCTTACTCCAGTCCGTGGACTGTGCGTTCGACTACTGCTCGAGCTGCCACTGCCTCCCCAACCGCCATCGACGGGCCATCGCCGACGACTGCGCGGGGAAAGACTATTACTACTTCCGGATTGCTCGTCTTCGCTCCTCGCCCCGTGAAACCGATCGCTCGAACTGTCCGAATGTCCATCGCTAATCACAATTGCGGGAGATGCCAGCACACCCGATTTTTTATCCGAATTGAGTTGCTGATTCGAGCCTCGAAGGGAGTTAAGCCTATCGTGTTGCACGTAATCACAAGTTTGGTATCCTATGCTCGCGTAATCGTGGTAATTCGACGATAACTGTTCGGGTTCTCGGTTTTGTAAATGTTGATGTTGCGTCGAATAATTAGCGGGGTAGTCTTGAGGTAGTCGCTTGGTTTTTACGTGTGAAAACGCGCTGTGCGAAGTGGGGACGAGTCGGGCGGGAAGAGGCGGTGGGACTGGTTCTTGGTGGCTATCTGGTTGAACATCGTTTCTCGTTTCTGCATCAACAATTTCACTAACATCATACCACTTCTCCTCACTCGACTGGCTCGAGCTGCTATTTATCTCACGTGCACTTCCAAACCGTTGTTCGACAACTGTCGACCGAGTGCTGCTTCCGCTGTAACCGGAGCTAGTTGTAGAATATGCACTTGATTCTGTGTATCTTTAAAAAAAAAAGCAATTTTTTAAAATTGTTTTTCTCATTTTCGATATATTACGAAATTGTATCTTACTTTGAAACTTTTATTTGACTCTGAGCTATTTGCTGCCGATTTTTTACTCGAGAAACGAGTTCGGTGCACGGCTCAAAGTTTCTGTTGACGTTTTCGTAGTCGGAAATCGTACTGCTGCTCATGAGGTAAGAACATGAGTGCAAACAGCATCCCCTTAAAATATTAAAAGTGCGATTAAGTATAAATAACAAATTGAAGCATTAAACGTGTTTCAATTTGGATTTACCTTCTCGGAGTTCCATCCGGAAATGGAGGTATGACGGTAATTGTAACCGTTAAGGAAGTCTTAAGTAAATCCACCATTTGATCATGCGTCATAGCAGATACGACGACTTTACAGATCTAAGAGATAACATAGGTGAGTCGTACACGCTTGGAAAGAACGAAAAAGATGTGTTTACTTCGACCAGTCGACTGCCTTGTCTAACGCCAGCTTGCCACGCAAATCCATAATTTTCTACTTCGGTTATCGTCCCATCTTGCTGCACATGAAAACCCAGCTGACCTATATTATTCCTCTTTAATGCGAATTCTTGCGTCTAAAATAATAATAACAACAAGAATAATATTAAAGTTAAATCGGTAAGAAATTTTGTTTGCTTACCTCACAACCTTGCGAAATACAACATAGTCGACTAACAATCTCCTGAATTTCATCGACATCGGGGTCTCGGCTGCGTATAACGATACATTCTCCTTGATGGTAATAAATTTTCAGACTGCAATGAAATGAAACGTGTTATTTTATTTAATTAACTCAAAAAATTAAATCTCATTTGCGCGCAGTGCTCGCCTGTTAGTGTGAGACGACCATCCCAATATACTGGTCACTGGACACACAAATACCGGCTCACGACTGTTTTCTTCTATCAAAATAAGCGTGTCGCCAGAAATCCCCAGAAAACAATTTATTACACGTGCTTGACCATAATCTTCAACCTTGAAATAATAATTTAAAAAAAAATGAAATTCAAATTGAAAATTCAACGAAACAATGTTTTTTACGTGAATATTCCACACAATTGCTCCTTTAATGTACGAATCCGGTATAAACCTCGCTCTTGGTTTTTCTTTTTTGCGCACACCGAACGACAAAGCTAAACAAAATTAATTATTTAATTAAAAAACAATGTTTTAAACATTATTTTACGCAAGTAAACAATTTACAAAATTTTGATCCAACTTCTAAAGTTGTATTCGTGATATGATTTGTAGCCAAATCCTTGAGATATTCCTGTCTCGTTCTGGTTGCCATAGTTGCAAACTTTTCCGACTTGTGAGCTGCGTTTTCTGCATTGATAACTGGAAAAAAGTAAACAAATACAATTTTAAAAGCTTATCACGCACGTTGATAATGAAGCAACTGTTTACTTTTAGCTAATAAGAAGTCGGCAAAAGCCTTTGATTTTGGGAAGATCGCATCTTCTGGAATTGGCGGTCCAAAGGCTTGAACATCCCTCGATCTGCTCACGTTCACTCTAAAATACAAAATGGTTAAGTAACAAATAACAACTGACAATTTTGTCACGTTAATTTACTTATAATGAGTTTTGTCCGTACACGGTTGAATGGCTCGGATGACTATGAACACATGCTGAAACTGAGACCGAATATTCTTCGGAGTGAAAGGACGTGCATCTGGTTCTTGAAACACAATGGTTACTATATCGTTGCCAATGTGACGTTTCCTGAGTAACTATTCTCAGATGAAAAAAAATAATAGTAATGAACAACCACTTCAAAATTGATTAACAACACTCGACTAACTTGTTGTCGGTTATTCGCACTATAAGGCAATAAAGAAGACACGTGGAACATAATTTCACAGTCTTGGAATGCGGCATAAACTGAATATAAACCTGTAGAATCAGCTGAAAATTTCAAAAATTAAATTATAAAGGGGGAAAAAAAAAAATAATACAATTTAATGTACTTTTATTATCCAATTGTGCTCTGTACTTATCAAAACCTTTCAACCGAACCCGTTGACCTAACATGTCGAGAAATTCATCAAAAGCCGGCCCAGAGTGTTCTAGTTAAACGAAAGAAAGAAGAAAAAAAGTTGTCATTTGTTTACAAACAAAGTGGACTGATAGAGATAACAATTTACCATTGTTATACATTTCTTCCTCAGTAGCTTGACCCGCTTTACAATACATGATTCCAACTTTGTACGTGTTAGTGACCTTACAAAGACAGAATATCCAATTAAATTACTGCTAATCTATAGAAATTTCCAATTTTTTTATTTACTCCTTGTTGATCTAATTTTATAAGTTGTTCTTCGGTTCGTGGTACCAGCATGCCTAAACGAAGACATGGAAGTTGAAGTTCTGGCGCCACATAATCCAGCATTTCTTTAATCGGAATTCCTCTGCTGCTGTTGGGCTTCAAACTCGGAATCGCATCCTCGAGAACACTTCCACGAAGTGTCATCAACTGGAAACAAACATCAAATTGTAAACAAGGATTTCCACAGTTATTCATTTAATATAAACATCAAAATGAGGTCAGCCATCCTCTTTGACAGGAAAAAAAAAAGTGAAATTGCATAATCCCATCATTACCTCGCTCGTTCTGATGATAAGACGATAGCGGTATTGTGAGAAACACTCCTTTCCCGTTGTTGAATTACTACTATCTTCAATCTTTTCACGCATAATACTGACGGCTACAGGTCCCAGATTTTCATCGATGCCGAACCAATTTTGATGTTCTACATTATAAATAAAAAAAAATTAATTTCGACATAAAAATTTGCACGAAACCAACCTACCTTTCCCCGAAAAATATTTCCTGTAATAAGTAACACCTCGATCGACATTTTCAATCTGCAGCGAATGAGTTTCGTACGGACAATTCCACTTTTTCCAATAATAATCCGCCGCTCCCTCCAAAACCGATATCCCACAAACGATGGCGGGTTTGTAAAAATGATTGGAAAAAGCCTTCAAACCGTCGTCAGGTTGCACCCTCGGACTTTTACTCGTGGCCCTAGTCAAACTAATCACTCTTTCTTCTTCTCCGCCCAATTCGTTTCGAAAAAATGGACAACTGAGCACCAAATCGTTGTTGCGTCCATCCCCAGCGTCGCTTTCTTCCGTCCGGACATCCTCGGCGCTGCCGTGAGGAGTCGTGCGGTTCGACATGGACGCGGCCGAGGCTCCCGTGGTAGTGTTCCGCCTCTTGTTCAAAATCGCCCTCAATCTGCCCGCGTAGGCTAAATTGGCGGTTACGCTTTGCGAGTCGTAGTGAGCGAACGCCTTTCGCCTCAACTTCTCCTCCAATTTCGTATCGGCGTCCAACGAGTTGTCGGATCCTTTGCTGACAGTCTCGGCCGTCGCGTCCGATTTCGTGCCCCGTAATTTACGAAACAGCGACGGTTCGTTGTTGGTGGAAGATTTGATCTTGGTAGGTTTGGCTTTTTCTTTCGTCTCCCATAATTTCGGAAATTTCGATTTGGTTTTGGGACTCGAAGCACCTTCCAGCGCGTCCGATCCGTTAACTAAGGCATTGGAAGCGTTTTGAGTGGACGGAGTGCAGTCGATCCGACCGCGGAGGTAATCGGCGATTTTCGCCGGCCCCGGACTTCTTTGATCCGGGTTGTCGGTGCGGAAATCACGCAACATGGCGAAAAAACTCTCCCCGCTCGTGCTGATCATGTCGATGGACGACGCGCTGCCGTACTCTCGTCGCAAACCGGCGGCGGTTTTGTCGTCTAGAGTTTCGTCCAAGTCCAAGCTGCTGTTGCTGCGATAGAGTCCACCGGACGATCTCGGCGGTGTTGCGTGAACGTGACTGCCGTCGTCCCACACCCATCTGTTGCTGCGCTCGCTCTGGGACCGCTGAGGACTCATTTTGTTTTGATTATGCACATTCCTCTGCGGCTGACTCCTGGAAACCGAGTGATGTTCGTTGTAGGAAGACCGAAAATCGGACGATATTCCCAGTTTGTACGGTCCGCGAGGCGGGGTATTAAGCACGGTGCCATTCATTTTAATTTTATGAATGTTGTTGTTGATGTTTTCATTGATCACGCCCGGATTATGATGAGAATTGGTTTGGTTGGGGCATACGACTTCCTCCATACCAAAACTCACACCATGAATCACCATGAGGGAGCAGAAATCTCTTCAAGTGACAAACCACATTGTACATTTCTTAGTTTCTTGAATCTAGAAAAAAAAAAAAAATCAAAAATTAAAATAAATGTGAAAGTTTTTAATAAAATGTAAAAAAAAAAAAAATGTAAACAAATATATATAAAAAAAAAAAATAAAAAAAAAGAAAAATTGAGAAATGAATGTTATGTGGAATGTTGTCACCCAATAAAGAATGTTGTCTCCCCTCGAGGATCTTTTTACACCCTCCTCGTGCAAGATGCAGTCTCCTGGCACAGTTTAGTGAGTGGGATGCACATCTGCAGGCGATGACATAATCGCACCGCAGACAAAGAAGAATCTTAATCTTACCCTGAACAAATTGAGTAGATTACGCTTTTCAGGAAAAGAAAGAACTCGAAGAAGAGGGAAAAAAAGCTAACCTTAGGTCATAGCTCGGTAAAGTTCAACATCCCACTCAATGGATGCTCTAATTACCACGCGAAATAATTAATACGTTTCAGTCACTCATTTGCACACAGGAGAGGAGAATGCATCCAAGTTCACTTCCTCGTGCTTTTTATGCTTAAAACATGCCATAGTTCACATTTCAAATTCACTCTTCGTACGAGTTGCAAATAAAATCGTAGGAAGCAATTTGTCTCATTTTATCTAAGACAAGTTTAGCGGTGCATCAAGATCAGGATGTCACGTATTGAAAAAAAAAATGCATAAAAATAAATTGAAAAATGTAATCAAACTTCCTTTTCCACTGCCCTTCTTATTCATCAATCAACATCAAGATTATCTTGGTTTTTTTGTGTTGTTGTTGTTGAAATAGCAACAACACTACTGTTGTTTTATTTGTACTTTTTTGTCGGTTTGGTTTTTTTTTTTTTTTCTTTTTTTTTTTTTTAAATAAAAAAAAAAATCAAATCGTGGTTTGTGACCTGGCCAAGTTCGCACAGTCTAATCATGATAATCTCAACGCATAAAAAGAATTATTTTTTTCTTCTTCTTTTTTCGAATTTAAAATGACAATAACTGGTAAAGTTGCTCTCAGCTCTCATCCTCTATATATAAAGGAGTTTATTTGAATGGTGCAAGTTGAACGAACCATAAAAATCAACTGATAATGAAATAATTTTGAATTTTCTTTGACAAAATGCCAGAATATTTTTACCACGTGATTTGTGAAAATATTTAAAATAAAAACAAAACCAACAAAAAAAAAAAAAAAAAAAAAAAGCTTATGACACGTATTTTCTAAATTTAAAACCTACTCGCGAAAAAAAGAAATAGAGTGCAATTTTAAAATTTAAAAACAAAAAGCAAAACATCTGCCGATTTAAAACTTCACGAACCCACCTTAAGTTCAAGGACAGCAGATTAGTAAGTTAGAAAACTTCTCACGGAAATATCTATCGTGCCACACCTCAAATTTAAAAATTTTCAACCAAAAAAATCCAGTCACGTATTCCACATTATTCTAGAAAAGAAAAGAAACAAAAAATGATCGAATTCACGAAAAACCGAATGAAAACGAGCGCAACATTACACGTTCTTGACTCCACCATACTTACGTAGCTTTTATTTAACCGTCGAGTCAACACCCATACTCGTATACTCGCGTATCACAACAATAACGAAATAATAAAAAGCTCGGTTTCCTCCTTCGGGTAGCAGTTGACTACATTTGAATGCGAGAAAAGAGGCTCGTGTTTGAAGCAGAAGCAGCACATGTTCAACAGACTGGGACAAAAAATCTAATCTCCAAGCGGGTCTCGGGGAAATAAATGGGGCACTAGAAATAAGTGAGAGTATTAAGTGATGAGAAAGTCACTAATTAGATGAAGCGGTTGCCAAAATAGAATAGGGAAGGAGAGGGACCTCTCAACATCTGTTTTGAAAATAACTTTTAACACGTTTCATCTTTTTCTTTCCTTCTAAGCCTATTTCGTACGATTGCGTTGTCAATCACAATTCGCAATTCGCAATCGTAATAATAAAGCTAATTAAGGGCGACGTTAGCACGTATTCAAATTGGAAAATATGTTTATTTCTGTGAGTCATTCGAGCGACAGGTAATCACCGAGTAATCATCGAGGAAGGAGTGTAGCACAGATGTTTGCCAATTTGAAAATCAAATGATTCACAACTGAATAATTTTATTTTTTTAAATTCTTCTAAATGGGAAAAAAAAATTTTTTTTTTTTTTTTAAGTAATAAAATAAAATATAATGTGAAAAGAAAAGACATCACCACACCCGATGAATATTGTAGCAAAATGAAGCACGCCTAATGTTTCCAGAGTGATGAGCAAAATGAAATCATGTTTACAGTTCACAGTATGGTGCTGGGGTGTGCACCCCTAAAGTGCCACTCCCATAATACTGTGCAGTGCCAGTGTCCAAGCAGCCAAGCCTATTCAACTGATTCCACCCAAGCATAATTCCCTTATAGCGCCATCATCACAGTCCGCAGAACACGAACACAACACCCAACTCTTGAATTCACGTTGCAAAATCCGAAATAAATTCGACTCTATTAATTCAAAGTTTGTATTTATCGTCTACTTAAATGCTTATATGGTCACTCAACTGCTGGTGACCCGGTGTATTATTCCAACACCCACCTAATTTCCATTTTGGCAGGTCAAAAAGTGTCTAAATTTAACTAATGTCATCAGTCACGTGTTCAACTCATTCACTCGGGAGATCTTTAACATTTTCACATCTTTTAATGTCAAAATTGCCAAACGAAAAGAAAAAAAAACTTGAATTAAATTAAATTAAAATTTATTTATTTATTTTTATTTTTTTTATGTGTGTATTGTTTGTAAAAGTTTCAGGTTATCATAAAAAGAAGTGTGTTTTTGATTGCATGGTCAGTCAAGGGTAGACGAAGTGTCATTATTTGGTAACAGCAAAATGTGGGATTGAAATGTAAAGTTGTAGCTAGAGTTTCACCATTTCTGGATGCTGGATGTTGTTGTTGTTAGTTGGGTGTGTTCCCAACTAACACATGGTTAGCCTTAGTATTCGTGTAGTAGGTAGTTTTTCTTGAATTGGATGTGAAAAAAATTCGTGATTTACTATGTGTTTTGAGATTTCGAAAAAAAGTTTTAATAACTTGTTTCGAGTTGAGTGTCGATAGTAGAAAAAAGTTGTTTTGCCCAAGCAGAAAGTAAAGAAGGAACTTGAACTTACCGACATAAATAAATATTTCTTCGCTTAATCTCTCCGTATCATTGATATATATCGTGGAAAGGCAATCGGAGGGGCGTATGTATTCTATTCACGCAAATCTGGCAGCATTCAGCAACACGGCACACAATAAAGTAAAAACATTAGGCACAGACCGTCAGCGCATTTTTAGTTTCACAAATTCGTCGCTTGGCGGCATTTTGGGTCGGAGTAACCGTTGGCGACCGGGGACTCCGTGCCATTTTTCCCGTTCTGCGCAGCTAAGTCCAGGCGCGAGTAATGCTTGTTTTATTACAAAATATAAACCTAACCTAAACTAGCTAACATAACTTAAACCTAACCTAACCCGATAACCTAACCTAAATCTTTTCTAGAAATGTAAATGAAAATAAAATTAAAAATACTTGTCAGAGCGCAGATATAGGTTTAGAATTAGTTACGCCTGGACTTTACTTTAGCGCGGAGCCTCCTGTCGCCAACCGCTTTTGATACGTGCTCCCTCACGCGAGCCAATTTGAAACAATCTTCTCGAAGCGATGTATTTAAACGTTGGAAAGCAAAGTTTTCGTGTTTATCCAGAGACATATATTAACTGGACTGCGAACTCGTGCATTGTGGGTAAGAGGCTGGCAGCTAGAGGAAGTCATGTGATCATAACGCCGGTTCACTTCCTGTTGCTGCTATGGCTGCCTGAAAACACCTTATTCAGCAAATTTTCACACGATGGTTGGGAGATACTGCATTGTTTTGAATTGTGGAGCTTCACAAACCAAATGTAAAGGATTGTCATTCCATTCTTTACCAGATCCAAACAAATCTTCAGAAATAGATGAATGGCTGCAAAAATTAGCAGCGAAAATAGGTTTGGACCACAACTTTTTCAAAAATCCTGTGAAACGTTCAGCTGTCATCTGTTCCAGACATTTCATGCCAGAGTGTTTCGAATTATATGGTAATTAATAAATAATAGTGATAATTAATAACTGTTTTTATTAGTTTATATATTTTTAAATTCGTTGATATATTTTT
>JAQFXT010000079.1:0-97480 GCA_034683725.1 Strigamia crassipes
AAAAAAAAAAAAAAAAAAAAAAAAAAAAAAAAAAAAAAAAAAAAAGAAAAAAAAAAAGAAAGAAACCTTTAAAATTCCGCCTAGAATTGAAAACTAAAAAGAAGTGGACATACCGGTATAGTTGTTTAATAAAACTCCAATTCAAGGAAGGACATCTCAATGTCAAGACCCTCAAACACGTTTTAGCATATAGCTGGCATGCCCAAGCAAACAAAAGTAAAAATATTTAGATTGACATCAAAAGATTACAATTTTTTGTTTAATCTCCTAAAATTCACGTGGAAATTAATGAGCCGCGACGTACAATCAAGCGCAATTTCTAGTGCGTGTTTAATAGCTGCGTGCAGTTTCTCACAGCCAAAAAATTTGTACATTTTTATCTATTGCCCCTAGAGCTTTGCTACGCATCACCAACTATTAAAACCACAAAGAAAATTTAAAGAATGCCTTAGCTAAAACTGTATAAAAATCAATTTCGTTGAATAAATTATTATAATAATTTATTTCATTTACCAGTAATGTAATTCAATAACTTGTTGTGCTTTTAATATCAATTTTTTTTTTAAAAAAAACTCAAATTAATCCATTAAAATGTAATTATAGAAAGAATCAGATAAAAATATCTTTCTAATTTCCCCCGAACTCCTTAATAATAACAATAATAATAATAATAATAATCTAAATGCTTCATCACATCTCGCTTCACAGTTCATTGCACACGCGTGTCATTCAAGCAACATGGTCCAAGAATTAACAACACTTTTCAGAGTACATTCCACTCCAAACTACACAATTCTTATTTACATTTACCACAATACAATTTCTGGGTCAAAAGAAAAGGGAATCGACTCCTCTTTTGCCCAATGGTCTAAGACTGAACTCATTTTCCTGTCCACCTTTCTTCTTTTTTTTGTCATGAAATCGGCGGGCCATTCTGCGAGTACGCAAATCGTTTGTCCTCATTTGGTCCAATCTGTACACTGGGTCAGCGAACTGCATCCCTGTAATGGCCGGCGGCAAATAGGTGACTCCCCTTCATCCAGCACATTGCAGTTATTCCACATATCAAAACATTAAAACCATACTCACAACTATACAACTTGTACCCGCAGCAAGGACGTCTTCAAGGTTGGCGATAAAACAAGATGCTATGATCTACCTACAACACCAACTTATTGGGAGTGTAAAACTGGGAGCCGTTTTCTTTATATGGATCGACAATATTCATTAGAACTTAAACATGATATCGTACAGGCTGTGTGTGGGCGCACTTGTTTTGTGGATACTTGTACTTTCCATGTGCACTACCAAGTGTGCATTGGACATTGTACCAGTATACGGTAAGCTTTGCATTTATTTTCACGTCCCATTAAACATCGCGTAACTGGTAATCCGTAATTGTATGTTGGAAAAATTCTTAAGGTTACATCTTCATCCGAGCATTCAAGGTCATGTTCTCCATCTTTATCACACGCATCTGACCCGTTATTATAATTATTTTGCATGTTTTTCTTCTTTTTATGGAAATAGATTCGTCAGACACTCGTCTACACATCCTGCCGCCCTCTGACCCGTCGAAAAATCACGTCAAAATTGATGGCGATTTTGTGGGAGTTGCCGTACCACTTAAAACCTTTTCAAGATCTAAAAGGGTCAGAAGAGGGTCTTTGTTCGATCGTATTATTGACTATGTTCGTGTTGGGCTGCATTCGTGGACGTCAAAAATTTTTACTCAAAGAAGACCCGAAAAACTTTACAGGAAGGCGATGGTCAAATCGGATGTAAGAGAAATTACAGAAGAAGATGAAAAAGGCGAAGAATATCACGACAATACCCAGTGGTTTGACAGAAGTATGAAAAACCCTTTGCTGTCGAGAAAACTGATCCGACTGCTCAATTCTTTAGACGAAAAAGACGGTACGTTGACCGCAACAACACATTTATTGAAATCTTTCTATTAATGCGCACATCTTGATAATTGATAATAGATTGTGTTTTAATGGCATGAAAACGGTGCTTTTAAATTAAACGAAACATAATCATCATACATCATCACCACTGATGATGATAGAGTGATCGGAAGACCTCTGGTGTAGAAATTATTTTTCGTATTTATTTAAGTTAAAAGTGCCATGTTTAAGCCATTAAAACACAATTTACAGTTGAACCTCGTTATAACAAACCACGATATACCAAACTTTTGTTATAACGAATTTTTTTTTTAGAAGACTTACCTATAGAACACCTTCTTAAAAAATTTCGATATAACAAATTTTGATACAACGAATTTTGATATTACAAATTATTTGTTATAAAAAACAAGTTTTTATGAACTCTCTAATAACCACAAGCCCTTGTTAAATAACAAATTTTGAAAATTAATCATATAGCTCACTTGTTCACACGCTATGTACCAGAAGATTTGTTTTTTAAATTGTTGAAAATGAACATTCTATTTTAAAAAATACTGTAAAAAGTTAAATTCAAACAAAAATCACCATGTGTATAAATAAATAATGTTTTTCATGATAAACATGAATTTGTCTTCAGTAACAAAGCTGAAAAAAGTTTGTTATAACGAACTTTCGTTGTAACAGACAGATTTCTCGGGTAGCTTACGATTTGTTATAACAAAGTTCGAGTGTATTATCAAATAACACGTTTACTAAAATAGAAATGTGTACTGTTTCAGTATGCGGCAAACAGCTATTAAAGAGACATTCCATTCAACCTCGAATCGCAGGTGGTTTGAGAGCAAAATTCGGGGAATGGCCTTGGCAAGTGTGTATTTTTAGTGTGAAATTGTGGGAGAAAAAATTGTTTCTTGTTGGTTCTATTCGTTTCAGATATCACTTCGCCTCAGGGTTGGTACACATTTTCGTCATCAATGTGGCGCCACGTTGCTCTCCAAATATTTCGCAGTGACTGCAGCTCATTGTGTATACAAGTAATTCAATGATATCGAGTTTATTGACTTTGAACATAAATTTTTTTCTGCTTGTTTCGTAGCATCCCTACTCATCTGTTTAAAGCTCGTCTCGGTGAATTTGATTTTGCCTCCGAGGGAGAAGATTTGGGTCACATTGAAGTGCCTTTATCATCTGTGATCGTTCACCCCAGCTTTGACTATCCCTCATTAAGAAATGATGTTGCTATAGTTAGATTTCGAACGCCTATCACATACCAAGAACATGTTTTACCAATTTGTTTACCGCGACCAAACGAAGATTTCACGAGTCAAACCGCATTTGCGACCGGTTGGGGGCGAATGTACGAAGGTATAAATGGCAATAAATGGCAATTAAGCATTATTAAATCGTAAATTTATTGCAGACGGACCCACTTCAAACATCCTATTAAAGACCAAAGTGCCAATTCTGAATAAAAAACAATGCGAAAGAATGTTGGGGCAGAACTCGGCAATGAAACGGCGAGTTTCAGACGTCTTTTTGTGTGCTGGTCGTCCCGAAGGCGGTGTTGATGCATGCGAGGTCTCGTAACTCATTTTTCTTTTTTTTTTAAGTTGGAAACAATTCACAGTAAAAATGATGTTGAATTAGGATTAAACGATTTTTTTTTTTCGAACATTTTTAAAACATATTTGACCTTCATCATGGTCTGATAAATGACAGCAATTGTTTCTCTAGATTTTCTAGTTCATTTTTTTTGTGTGTGTGTGTGTATAAAAAAAAAATCCACTTTACTTTTTTCTCCATTTCCTTTGCCAGGGCGACTCAGGTGGACCTCTTGCTGTTAAGAGAAACGACGATCGATGGGTTTTAGCTGGAATTACCTCCTCAGGAAGAGGACCTGGATGTGGCAAGCCAAACAAGCCCGGGTTTTACACCCGAATCACAAAATATCGAGATTGGATAAAAAGTGTCATTGACTATTAGATAACTTTGATAAACCGCATGTATTTTTAATCGATTCCTTTTTACGCAGTATTTCTTCACTTTTCTCAATTTATTCAGTATTCTGTGTACATCAAATATTTTACACGATTTTTTAACTCTACAATAAAAAAAATTACTTTTTTATATTTTTAATTTAACGATAAGATTTTTTTTTTTACGTGAACAAACAATTGTAAAACGTAAAGTCATGTAATTGTAATACGCGTAAAGATATGTAGAATAGTACACAATTCCAATTCCGTGTTACCCAAAGCAAGTTGTGATTCGCTCCAACCAACCAACAAGAATCAAGCTCGGAAGGAGCAACTAGTTTTTTTCTTCTTCTTAAGTATGTCATTCCAGATGAGGTCCAACTCCTCCCCTCGTGCTAACTTCCATGTAACTTCCATTTGTACCTCTTTATGTTTCCACTAGAAAAATCAATCGCAAGTTAAACGCAGGTAAGCACTTAGTGAACGAGAACTTGTGCTTTAAAAAGGACAAAAAATTCTCCCTTATGTAATGAGATTAACTTGGATGAATGTCAATGACCTGATTCAATAACAAGGAACAAAATGGCTTCCAGTATACACGTTAAATTCTCATGCAAAGAATAATAAACTGCAGGAATTAACGCGCTAATATGATAAACATGACTTTTTTCAGTTCAACTTGATGAATCAACTCGCGAGCAATGAGAGTGATTCACCTGTTCTTCTGTTCGTGGCTCTACGTGCTCGGAGGACAAGGAATTCGTTTAGAAAACGGTGAATATGCGCGAGGAATTTCTATCTTTTTTACTCCGGCAAAATATTTTTATTGAGGTTACCTAATTACATATTCTCGCAGTATGTGGTCGACAGTTTTTCAAGAACGAAAACGCTCTTCTACCTCGAATTGTAGGAGGCACCGAATCGGATTTTGGGGCATGGCCGTGGCAGGTAAAAAAAAAAAACGACAAATTCAACCACCGTAGTTCGAAATTCAATACTTAAATTCAACCAACAGGTGTCACTTCGTCGTGTAAACATGTTCAGAACTCGTCACATATGTGGAAGTAGTTTAATTGCTCGAAACTATGCCATAACTGCCGCTCATTGCGTACACGGGAAAGTATTTCTCGCATTTCCCTCGTTGTATTTCGTTCCAATTATTCTTTCTTTTTTTTTTAATTTTTAAAATTGCGTATTTAGGAAGCGGGCTAAGGAGTTGCTGCTTACCTTAGGCGACCACGACCTTAAGAACAACTGGGAGCCGTTAAAAAGTCAGGATCGGCGCGTACAATCCGTGCTCGCGCATCCCGGATTCGTGCCAAGCACTTTTGAAAACGACTTGGCGCTTCTACGCTTTTCCCCACCAGTTCGTTACGCTCGCAATATAATTCCAGTTTGTCTCCCTGTCAACGACAACGATCATTCGGATGAAGCTGCCATCATAACGGGCTGGGGAAGAATGCGTGACGGTGAAACTAAAGCGCCGCATCAATTTCCATCCTCTAAAATTCATCTCATTTTCCCAACCAGGCGGCATCATGTCAACCGTTCTCAGAGAAGCATCGGTCAATGTCATGAGCAACCAAGAATGCAGAGACATCTACTCAAGGTCCCCACTTCGTCATCTCGTTAACATCACTGATGGTTATTTATGCGCAGGAATAATGGAAGGAGGAGTCGACGCTTGCGATGTAATTATTCAAAAATGTAAATACATTTTTTATTTATTTTTTATTTTTTAATAGGGCGACTCTGGAGGTCCTCTGGTGGTGAAAAGAAAAGACAAGCGGTGGGTACTTGTCGGCATTACATCATCGGGGTTTGGGTGCGCCCAACCTAATACCCCAGCGTTCTATACTCGTGTGTCACATTACCGAAAGTGGATCAAGGATACGGTGACTCGAGAGGAAATTAGACAAGTGTTACTTAAAACTTTCCCCGATATTCCTTTATGACATGTATAATAAACAATATTATGTAAATATTAAATAATGACGGCGAATTCTTTTGTTTGCTACAGAGTAGCAATAATAAAATAATGAAAAATTTCGTTTTCCTGTCCCAAATTGCACCATAATTGTTTTGTTTACGTTTTAAACAAATGAATTGTCGTCATGTAGTGATTTCAGCTGTTTCATTGTTCAATGAAAACAAAACAAGAAAAAAAATAAACGATAATATAATTTTTTTTTTTATATTCATTTTTATGTAAAAAAAAAAAAATGTTCGAAATCCAAAATAAAAAATAAATTTTATTCTTAAACAATTTCTTCTCAACCAATTAATCACCAACTTTCTGCTTTAAATTAAAAAATAAAAATAAAAATGGGGACGTTGTTCTATTTTCGCTCGCAGCCAACGACAAACAAAGTCAGTGACCACATTTGCACGCTCGCAAACGCATTGACAGACGCGAAAATTGTCGTCTCCAAATTACGCATGCCAAAACCAGTTTTCTTCGACTTAATTTCGAGCCAACTCAACTGAGTTCATAAATATTAATTCGATACAATATTTTCCGCTTTTCATTAAATTCGATTTAAATTTTCATTTAAATCTATTGAAATTCGCCATTGAATCGCTCAGCACGGCGTATGGGCCTTGACATTTCTTTGTGAAGGCCTTGGCTCATGATCTCATTTCTCCACTCTATCATAAACAAATGTAGGACACTTGGTCCTGCTAAGCCATAACAGTTCCTTCACCTTCGCCAACAGGAAGGATGTAAACAATGAGCGCATCGTTATTATTGTCATCATCCTTTCCAACCTAATACCGACTTGTGAAAAAAAAAGAAAAAGCACCCTGGAAAAGGGGACGCTGAACTTTTACTCAACACAACAATTAAAATGTATTCCTCTTTCAATTTTCGAGCCCCAGACAACGCGATACAATACTATTGTGCAAGACCAAGAATAAGAACATAAAAATCCCGTGACGTGGGATTTTCCAAGAGCACTTTCAGAATCTTTCACTACCCCTCGGGTTAGGGGTTATTAGGTGAAGAAAAGAAGGGGAGACTCGTGAAAAGGAGGCCAAGAACCAGACTATACAATCCACTAGGCGATTTTACTTTCTTTTCGACGTGGCATTGGCAAGCGACTCAAAAACAACGCTTGACCCATCTTTACGAGCTTATGTGTCCTCGGTCAACTCATCAGTCACACTCTTCTTCCTCTCGCACTTCCTCGATAGGAACCTACTTCCACTCATTACCCACTTGCTCAGTGTGTGCATTTCTCGTCGCCCAACTATTTTTTTTTCTCTTCTTCTTCGAAAACCGCGTCCACAAATCAGCCACGAGTTGATGAGCGATTCGAACACTGGATTCCTCTGTACGAAAGGAGGTCAACACTGCATCATTTTCAAGAAATAGAGGTCAGTTGTTGCAACGGCAGTTTCTAGCTCCCATTTTGGATACTATCCATTGGCAGGTGTGCTTGTCATATCGATAACGGACATCAATCCCGGTAAGTTGAGTTCCACAATTTATTTTTAATGCAGAAAATTTGGTTTATTGACATTTTAAAAAAAAATTATGACACAAATGTTAAATTTTTGAATATTTGTTTGCAATTGCATTGTCGTAGAGTTGCATTTACAATAAATAGGCACGATTTGCGTGTTCGTAACCCTTTAAACTTGATTTGTAGATTAATTTAACTTCCTTATAATTTGGATTCACCGGTCGAGACTCGTGTTTGCAGTTTGGTGATAATACTTATAAACGGAGAGCAGGAGTTAATTGGTAGCAATGTCAATCAGTTAAGTTATTTCCTGGTAAAGGAGATATGCTTCAGAGATCGCCCCTCCACCTTCAACTTGATCCTATTATACAGTGGGAAGGAAGACAACACACAAACATACATTCAACCTGTTTGAATTAAATACAGTGGACAAAAAAATTAATAAAATTAAAAATTTAAATTTATTCTTGTGGACTAGATGAGCAAAATAGTTTTCTTCTTTAATATCTAAACATTTTATAAGATCAATAATCTTCGTTTTGGTCAATTGTTTTTGTGGAAATATTTTTTAAACAGTCATTAACCCTTGCAACACCATGTCGAGTTATTTTGACCCAAGAATATAATAACACTTACTAAGGCCTTTTAATAAAAATTTTACACTCGGCTAAAATATGAAAATTACCGGTAATATTTTTTTAAATCGAAATGAAAAATTATGTGTCAATTTGAGTTGATGACCTTATTCTTATTACCCTACTAGAAAACAGGTAAAATAAAATTCCAAACATCTTAAAAAAAAATTTTTTTTCTTCTATTTCCAGCTAAAAGTGATTAAATGCCACACACACACCCAATAACCAATGCTAGTTTATCACATTTCCTCAAGTTATAAACACCTAATTACCATGTTTTTTCTCATAATCACATCATAACTACTAAATTTAAATTCCGAAAGAAATATCCACTTTCCGTAAAATTTATTCGACAATTTAGATTAACGTATTACTTAGCATTAATCTTTCGGACATGCTTGAGCCCCGCCCTTGCTTGCCCTTGATGTGCGATCGTGGTGCTTCTTATAAACGCATAGTTCAACGTTCCTCTTCCAAACAGAAAAATAAATACGAATTGTGTGCCCAAATTATAGCCAGTTGTCAGTTTTTATTTATATTTTAAACTTCCTTTGTTCAACTATCTATGGCTAAATCAAGGTTATACGCCGTAAAAGCCCTTTCAAACACCAGCATTAAGTAAAAATGCACAATAAAAGAGCTATTTTTCACAATAAAAATGAATACGTCTACTCCATCTATCCAGTGACGCGTGACTCTGCCCACAATTCTTATCAATGATTAATGGCATGTATCGTACAGAATTATGCAATTTTTCATGCCATAAATTTCACTTTGGAACAAAATATGGATCTAAACAATTCAAAATAAAAACAACTTCAATATATAATCCCTTCATTTAAAAACGTTAATTGCATAACTAACTACATAAAGGAAGTTCTGCGACCCCTTTATCTTTATTTCTGTCTTTCACTAACTTCATTAACTTTCCATTAGTGATAACATTCCTTTCGATCACAGTGAAGCCACCCAAAGCGGAGCTTTGTCCTAAGACTCCTAACCATAAATTTATTCAATTATTCCAATTCTTCGATTTCTTCCGTTTCTTAAATTTTAATATCAAACTTTTGTTACGTTTCCACATAATGCCACTGTGTCAATCGTGTCTAACAAGACAAAGGGTTATGTAATAATTATTTTTCTTTTATTAATATTTTCTTGGTATCAAAAGAGAAGGAGGGGAAAGAATCACGCCTGATAGGCGTTGCTGGGAAGGCGAGCGTAAAAAAAAAACAAGCCTAGTGAAATGTCCACTGCCCACCCGAGGCTTTGCACCGAGTGTGTGTCAGGTTAAACGAACTCGATCTAGGCTACACTGCAGAGTTTTGTCCTATCATACTTTCCTGAAGTGGCGCCTTCTGTGAACAATTTGCTGTAATATCTTTCATAGTTACCTTAATCAAAAGGTCAAAATATTGCTAGCCATTGACCGCTCTGGCATCACTGTCGCTATTAAAAATCTAGGGCAATCGAGAATTCCGTTTTAATTACCTGTGAGAAATAAACGGCGAGAACAAACGGAGGAATTTTCAATTTAACACCTCTAGTTGCTAATTTAAATCGTTGTTTTGCATCATAAGAATTGTAATAAAAAATTTAAAAAGTCCCGAAATTAAGTTTGCAAATTACATGTTAAGATCATTGACTTAATGTATCATTTGAAACCGCAATATTTTTCCTCGCCAAAACATTTACTTATCGTAAATCCGTTTAGAAATTACAGAGTATCAGGTTTACATAAATGTGTCATTTTTTTTTTTTTTTTTTTTTGTAAATATAACAACGTCATTTGAGAATTTGGGTGTGCATTATAATAAGGAAAAGTTTCCCCTCTTTTTCACTCCCATCACTAGATCGGGCAGTGATCTACTCTCGCGGCCAGAACTCACTCCGTTTCCCCACTGACCCGATTGCGGTGGGCTTTTGCTTTTAGGGTCAACATCCGCAGGACCCGCTTCGCACAACCACACATCAGCTGCTGTCTCCGATGCAACATACTGCTCGAACACGGGAGAATGGAGCAGCAGGGTTTAGGCAATAACGGCTATAAACCAGGATGTCGTGATTAAAATTAAAACTTCGCAAGGTAAGAAAGTTGTTTTTAAATAAAAATTTCTTTCTACGATTAGATTTAATTTTTGGGTATACGTAACTCGATTTAATGTACTGAAAATATCCTCCATAGAAATATAATATGGAATTCATATTAATCTCATTACATTCAACTTTTATTCGTGGTAGACCAGGATTAAGATGGCAATTTGATTCAGATTGCTTTAACGATTAATTAAAAGCTAACATTTAATTTGCCTTACGTTCCGTCATAAATTTAATCAAAACTTCACCAGTTGGCATTTTGTAAATAATTAATTAACTAATTGCGTGCAGAGAACATTCAAATCTAAAAGAATTTTCTTATCATTTCATGTTATCACGTTTTGGGAATTAAAAAAGTCTTAAACAACTGCACGACTTTAAATTAGTCATAGGTTAAAAGTGACATTACACTTCTGCTTTGTAGTGCAGTGAACTTAGTCAACAGTTCTTGGCCTACATCTGCAGTGAATAACTTTTATTAACATTTCATGGCCGTAATTCCCACAATCAATTTATCATAAATTACCAAATCCCCCCCCCCCCCCACACACACAATTTAATTAGCATAAAAAAATTGCTAAATTTACTATGAATATTTTTCATCGTTTCATTTTCACATGACCTAGCAAAAGTGTCCTATTAAAGAGACATAAAAAGATTTCTCTACTAACATATATAAAGAGAGACAATGAAATATCCATTTCCTGGTACAAATAGAAATTATCACGCCTAAATGAAATTTAAAAAAGAAATTGAGGCTATCAATTTATAAACAAATTATTTATACAAAAAAAAAATATATATATTTTTAGGTGTGCCTACACAGGGTGCCATGTTCCCTTTTAACATCCTCCTCATCTGTTTAGGATGTTCTGGAGTAATTCACATCAGCAGTGGTCAACGAATTTTCCAAGAAGACGATGTTGCTATTCAAGACAGAAGAGGTTCATTTTTGGGTAAAATTTCGCTTAATATTGCCTCAAACAACAGAAATTACATAATAACGTATTATTAATTCACTTCCTTCAATTATCTCTTTTTCAATCTCAGATCGGACGCGGAAATTTGTAGGTCTGTTCAATTCCATGATGGGCGGAGTGCCCGATTACTGTTTCGTTGGCGGCAAGAAACACAGTTGTCAGTTCTTTCTCATGTGCCTTGTTTCTGGAGGCGAACCTCAAGACGGGTGCGGAAACAATTTTCTCTACAGATGTTGTCCACCCAGAGGACACACCAATGGAGCGCCCGTGCATAGTGGCAATGCCATAAATTCCGCCGTAGCTCCGATACCGCCCGGATTCCGTCCATCAGGGTTTGGAAATGTTCCTCCATTCCAACAGGGCCCCAACTTCCCAGCAGGACCAACTCAAGGATTTCTTCCTCCAATTGGGCCAGTAATTAACGACCCAAGTAAGGTTATGTCAATCTAATAGCGCAAATAACTATCGCTCTTGTTGTGGGCCAAGAGAATTACAATAAGTGGTTTTATTGTAATTGTAACCCACATAGTTCCTCAATCTTAAGGAAAAAGAATAATATCTATTGGGAGGACAATGGATTATTATTCTTGCATGGTGATATCACTTTCTTCGATTAAAATCAAACTCATTTTTAACACCAGGTGGATCAAAGAGTTAAAGACCTGGAGTAAAGGTTTAATAGATGAGTTAATTTGGCCTAATTTCGGGCAGGGTTTATTGTAGATTTTGCAGAAACCAGGCTTTTTAATCGCTTATAATTGCATAGGTTAAAGAACTCTCGGGAAATTTTTCATTCGTAATTAAAGTTTTATACAAGTTTTTCATTACAAACTGTGTAGTCACGTCGTGATGTAATTTGCTAGTGAGAAAAAAGTTACTTAAAAACCGATTTCTGCAAGATCCCCAAAAACCCTCGTTAATTGCCACCTAAATGTTAAAATAGGGCACCTTTTTTCACGTCGTTTTTTTCTTGTGTGCAATAAAAAAAAAATTTTTTGGGTCAGAAAAGGCAATTCTGTAATATTATTTCTTTTATTTGCTAAAGGATGCGGACAAAGGCGACCCTTGTTCCGATCTGATATGGCTCAAGATAGAATAGTAGGAGGCAATGATGCTGGGTTTGCAGAGTTTCCTTGGATGGTAATATAGCAACTCTTTCTTTCAGTTAAAAATTTGAAATTACATAATATGATGTAATTTTAACTATAGCTGTCATATGTTTAGTTAAAAGTTTGATAACTATAATATTTACATCAATATTCGTGATTTCCCTTTGCGTGCTTCACTGCATTGCATGAAAAATCAGTGGAACAGTAAGTGCATACGTATCCACCAATGACAATTGTTCTGAATGACATCAGAACAACGTCATACATAAATGAAAACGAGGTTATATACTAATTGACATACAATTCTTGATGCAATGTAAATAAAACCCAGATGTAACTTGGAAGTGAATTTTGTGATTGAGGTAAAGAAAAGTAAACACTTCAAACTAGCAAATATAGAAAAAATAAATAAAGAAATTCATTTAAAATAATTTTTTTTTTTAAAACCAATCAATTTGTTATAAAATAATCTCAAGATTATAGAATTTCAGGTGCACTTGATCCCCCAAGAAACAGCCTTCCAATTTACACAACAAATCCCAATTTTTTGCTTGTTTCTGAAGGCAACTAATGCAGTTCGTTCCTGAAATGATGTCATTTCAGATTTATCCCAGTTTATAAAAAAACTACAACACTTAAAAATATTTAAACTCAAGAACCATATCCATTTGTCACACTTAATACAAAAAAATATATTTTTAAGTCTTCTACTTTATTGCAATATTTATTGTTTCACTAATGACCCCTCGGATCATATCACGTGTCAACTTGCCTTTAATTACACTTACACACACGGTCATAAAAAGAACAATATACAATGTACGTATTCTATTTACGACATTTTTGCAACACAATAGTAATATACACAAAACCTTTGGTGTGTGAAATAGTCAGTCAAATACCTTTGAAAAAATTCTACTAATTTTTCCAATAATTGTTTTGTTTCCTCTATTTTTTTAGGCATTTATCAGGATAGGTGCAAGTCGTTGTGGCGGCTCTTTAGTCAATCAGATGCACGTGGTGACTGCGGGCCATTGTGTCGCCAGGTGAGTTAATTATTCCACCCTTTTAATACGGCCTCCAAAATTACCTTTCTGTCAAAAACACTTTTTTTGAAATTTATAATTCCTAGTACAGTGAAATGGGGGTAAAGACAATTAAATTCAAAGAACGGCATTGTACATGATGACGTTTGCTTCATCAGAGCCGCCTAGTAGTAAATACACTACTTAGACCAGTTTGTAATTTCACTCATAGGTGTCGACACAAACAAATTAGTAAATTAGAAATTTTTGAATTTAAAAATAAAATTCAAGGTTTTTATTATTGCAAAAATGTAAGATAATGAGCAAAAATTAGAAGAAGAAAAAAGAAAATTATTAATTATTATTTTTCACTAAAAAAAATTATTAGATTTTAAATTTTAAATTAAAAAAAAATTAAGTCATGTAACTTAAGTTTCAAGTTGGCATGCGGATTAAAATTGCGATACGAAAACTTTTTGACTTCGTTTTCCGAGATAAACGTAATTTCTTTGTGCGAGCCGCACACGATCAATTCATAAGCCTAGCAGGATTTGGCTTTTGACATTTAGATTCGGTCAAATGAAATGTTGAATCTCAATCTAAAGCAACACAAAATCAATATTTTTAAAATTACCAAATATCCCACATATGGGCGTAGAAATTTGACTTATAAATAAACAATAACATTGAAAATGAAATGAAATGAAATGCGTGCATTAAATTCATTTTATATAAATCAAATATCTGCTACACTCAGCACCGCTGGTAAATTACATTCACGGTGTTCCTCTTTTTTCCATTTCAATCCTTCCTCGCCTCGCCTCTCCTTTCCTTTCCTCTCCTCTCCCTTTCCTCATTACTCTCCGCCCAGACTCGTTCTTGATTGTCCTCGACCCGTACCCACGCCCATGGGACTCTTCCATCCTCCTTGCAGAGCTTCTCCAGGTCAAGTGACAGTGATTCTGGGAGACTACATCCTCAGTACCGAGATAGAACCCTTGCAGGCCGAGTCGTTCGCCGTAACCACTGTTCGGGTGCATCCGAACTTCCAATTTACGCCTGAAGCCGACCGTTTCGACGTCGCCGTGCTCCGGCTCGATCGGCCCGTTATGTACAAGCCTCACATATCACCGATCTGCATACCTTTCAAGAACGAGAATTTTGAAGGAATGGTCGGTTACGTAGCCGGATGGGGCGCAACAGAAGCAGGTATAAACACGTGTCATTTGTGATTTATTGTTGTTTGATTTAGTTTTAAAAAAAAAATATATATATATAAAGACTTTTTACCGCTTGAATACGAGAAACAAATTTTATCTTTTCTATTGTAATTTACAGGCTCAAGTGTCCGACCTCGTGCCCTTCAAGTGGTGGACGTGCCCATCATTCCAAACCACGTGTGTGAATCGTGGCATCGACAAAAAGGAATCAGAGTGACCATCCATGGTGAGATGGTCTGTGCTGGATACCAAAACGGAGGCAAAGATTCGTGTCAGGTAAATAATAGGAACGAAATGTGCATTTTTAAGCCGTTTTTTCACAACTACACTGGAGGACAAAACTTTGGCGAGTTGCTAAAACAATTGAAAAATAAACAATTTGCAAAATATAACAATTACGACTATAGATTTGCTTGTTGATCATGCTAAGCAAGTGTTACAAAAAATACAAAAGTGATTGCTTTTTACAAATTTAAAAAAATATCAAAAAAATGATTAACATGATTAGCATGATTAACAAGCAAATCTATAGTCGTAATTTTTACATTTCGCAAATTGTTTATTTTTCAATTGTTTAAGCAACTCGGCCAAAGTTTTGTCCTCCACTGTAGCTGCCCCTCGGCTGTGCTGCTGAGCATTTAACACTTTATAGTGCAACCATGTGCACATTTCAACGCACAGTTTTGTTTATTTGGAAATTTTGTTCGAATCCGTCTCTATTTTTTCGTCTAAGTGGCAATAGCAGTAACTATTATGTAAAGTGGTCCCGCTTGCTTCAATTATCCTGTAAAGCGCTCCCTTTTGCAGATAAAAATTGTGCGGAGTTGACAAATAGAATGCGCAGAAACGATATTTTCTCAATAATCCTTTTGAGAGTTGAAAATAAAAGAAAACGATGAAATAAAGCGATGTCCCGTACTGAGCGAGTTAGAAATATGGAACTCAATAGAGTTGACTTCCGCCATGATTCCTACAGAACCGTAAATTAGCTGTCCGAGGCAAAATATTTTTCTTTCAGTTTGAAAACAACAAGAAAAAAGAATAACAATTGCTCAATAATTCCTCCCTTTCTTAAACATTTCAATAAATACTCAAGAAAATGTTAATAAATTAAATTTTTTTGCTCCTAGGGAGACTCTGGTGGGCCGTTGATGGTCAACAAAAACGGAATCTGGTTTCTAGTAGGCCTCGTTTCTGCCGGTTACTCGTGTGCCCAACGCTTCCAGCCGGGTATTTACCATCGGGTGTCCTTCACGTCAGATTGGATATCGCTCAATATGAACAGCTAACGCAAAAACTCTTCTAGTGCCTGCACAAATGAATTCCTTACGCCACTTCAAGGTGGCAGAACATAGAAACTTTGCACTAGTTTTTTGTGCCCGGTTGTTGTATGATAGAAGGAACAGAGTGAAAATGAAAATCCAATATTTAATATACGCAGTGAACATTTTTTGTCACATGAAACATGTTTTTCAAAGAGACAAGAGACTTATTTGTTTCCTTTTTTTTTTTTTTAAAAAAAATTTTTCTGAGTGCTTATGGTTTTTTTTTTTTTTCTATCATCTCAAATGTAATGTTATGGTTCTGTTGTCTTAAAAAAATTCACTTCAGTGGCTAAAGCGAAAGAAAGAACGTCTATTTCTACGTTGAAAGTCAAAGAAAGTAAAATAAATGCACCGAGTGCAATAATAAAAAAGAAAAAAAAGAAGAAAAAAAGAAAATTGAAATAAGGTAATAACCGGATTTAGGCACTTTAAACTAAATTAGGAATAAAGCAAGAAAAATGTCAAGTGCAGATTTGTTCTAGTCAATTAGGTAAATCTGCATCAAATATTTAGTCTTGCGTTGTAATAATTTCTCCGATACATTTTTTTCGTTTTAAATAAAAAGGGAGTGACGTGAACAAAAAATATATTTTTTAAATTAGTTGAAAATTGTTCTAGACAATTTTAATTTTTCGTTTTTATGAAATATAAACTTAAATTAGAAAAAAAAATGTATAAAGTAAAATTTGAGTAAGAATTATTTTTGCTACAGTAAAAAAACCTACAAATTGTAATTTTTGAAACGTTTTTTGTTAAGTAAAAGATGGGATTTACTCTGTTAATTAACTGTCAATCCAATCCAATCTGTTATTTCTTTTAGAAAGTCACTTCATAAACTAATTTTCTGTTTCATTATTAAAATATTTAAAAAAAAAAAAAAATTATAATTACTTATTCAATGCAATCTAAATCTATCAAAACATCAACTAAATGTGCTGAATCACGTATATGGGAGTGGCCTTACCTTTTAACTTTATTTAAACATAAATCCCACATTAAAAAAACGTCTAGTAGGTGAATCGTACACATTCATTAACAAAGCAACATCTCAACAATTATAATAAACTTATAATAACAAAACCAAAAAAATAATCTTCAAAAACAAGATTAGTATTAAGAAAACTGAAAAAAAAATCCACAATCCCCAAAAAAATCTAATTTTTTTCATCAGGAATTAACACATTTACACCTCATTAACACCACATTTACATCAAAAAAATTTTTTTTTAAACTGAAAATTCGGATTGATGACACATGCAGATCCTTTTGACTGATTCCACTAATTATCGCGTGTTTCAGCCACTTATTGAACCGTAAAGTAAAGACACAAAACAATCGTTCATACCAAATTGAGATTAAAACAACTTGAGGTGCAAATGAGGTCATCGGAAGGAATCAAGGTCTAGTTCAAGTGATCGGCAGAATTTTAATAACTCCATGTTTTTGTCCCAAATCATTTATAATTTACTCCATTATTTACACCATCTCCGGTTTGCACGCCCACCTTTCCGCTTAAACAAATGTTGGCTGGCGCCCACCAAAACCCAAATCCCCCTCACCCGGAGGGCAAAACCAAGGGAGAGAGAGCGGGAGGGGCTATCACGGTCGACCAACACGGAAGTGCAACGGCTCAACGACCCACATCTACCTAAGGAAATCGCTCGAGGCTTGTAGTAAGCCAAAGTTCCAGCAAACTAATGGTCGGAGCTATTCTCCGCGCGCGTTCGCTCGCGCGGCTTGCTAACCCACTTCTTCATTGACAACTGGAGACTCGATCAACATATTTCCTCATAAAATATTACTCGGTGGTTTACTAGGCCTAAATATTTGTGTCAACCGCAATCATTCCATCTCGTCGTCTCTCCGCTCACTCTAGGGTGATGCCGCATCTCGGGTAAGTTGATTAAACCTATTTTCTTCTTCCCATTGCGATTATCTTGGGGGACCTCGTGTCTATTTTACCGGCGGTTTGTTCGTTTCCTTTTGCAGCACTTAATTATATCAGCTCGCACGTGCTCAGACGCTTTTGTCAGAGCTCAAAGAATTCTTTTTTTTTTTTTCTCTTCATTTTTTTTTCTGCTGGTGGGTAAATGAACATCCGCTAATTAAAGATTTCATCTTAGAATCAATAAACTGGTCTTATCATCTCAGTGTGGTGTTTTTGTGGTGTTGACCTTGAGGTTTTAGTGCTGCCCAAAATTTATTCTGTCATTGTAACCAAAATATTCACATAAAACGGAGCATGCGAATACAATGGGCAAACGTTGAGCGAAATCCTGTTCTTTTGACTCCGGTGTCAATCTAATGACCATTAACCGTGCAAAGCATTCAAGCAGAGATTCTTCGTCCTATAAAACTACCAATGTCACCCGATTCCAAACGATCAGGTGAAACTGACGTCACATTTTTTTAAATCTCCAAACACCAAGCCAGTTTTCGTAAAAACCGGATCAGAGGCCAATGGTAACAAACAAGTGTTGGGAACGGAACTCGAGGTTAAAATGGACTCATGGACTTCAGTGCAGTAGTGAATCTTTAAACAATAGTGAGAACTTCCGGGTCAAAAACCACACAAAAAAAAAGAATATATACATACAAAGGAGACATAAAAAAAAATTTAAAACAGGGTAAAGCAACTTCAAAAAGAGGGGGAGACAATAAATTGCTCAATTACACAGAAAAGGAGGGAGATACAATGCAATTAAGAACTCCATTGTGTTTTTAAATCTTAAATATTTAATTTTGACAAGGAAAAACATGTAATAAATTAGCTTTTCGTATTTAATTTTTTGTGTGTGTAATTATTGTAGAAAAACAAAGAGGGAGTTAAAAAAAAAAAAAACTCATTCTAGCAACCTTCCTTCCTAGGCTTAGTCAAGGGTCAAGGTTAAGGCCTTTGAGTGACAATGAAACAAAAAAAAAATTCAATTTGCTCTCTGCTTGAAGCATTTTCCAATTACTTCCAGGAGGTTTGTTCAAATATAAAAACTTTCACCACTTGATATGGCGTGGCAAGTTTGCCCGCGCTAAGAAATCGAATATGCAAATAAGGCTTAACAAGTGGTGCAAATGTTTCCAACAGCTGTCACATTTCCTAACGTGGATTTTCTTGGCAGCTGTTTATTTCCAATACAACATGCAAGCGCGACCTTGCTCTGGGCCAAGGCAAACCGACTGACGGCACTGGGTTAGCAGACTGCACTTATGACCCCGGCGGGGCTGCCAGTGTGCTGCCAGCCTCGACTGCAAGGCGCCAGCCTGATCAAACGTGCCACCTTATCAATCCAATCCAATCCAATCCACTCCCCCCCCCCTCCCGCCCGAATAAAGATCATTTATGACCTTTCGTAAACTGAATAAATGATAACAACTAATGAAATAATTTTTATTTATTGATAATTTTGTTCGTTTCAGTCTTTTCCAGCGAAATAAGCGATGAACTTGAGGCAATGGTTCTTTCTAGTCACGTGTTTAGGATCGTTGATGTCCGTTGTAGATGCTAAAAGCAAATTTCAAGGTAGCTTCCTACGTAACAAACTCGTCTTAAATAAATGCAAATCAACCAAACTATTACTCAGAGCTGGCTGGAGATTTTGCGGGGCCTCGGGAAAAAGTTATTAGTAGATCCAAAAAAATTAATTTATCAAATTTGCTTAAAGATTTGAACGTGTAGAAAAAGTTATTAATGGGGCCCCAAAAACTCAGAGGAGCCCGCACTTTCAAATGCCTAAGAAAATTTGGTAATATGAGCATTGAAAAAGTTTAGTGGGGCCCAAAAAATTATGTTATCAAATTTCCTTAGAGATTTAAAAGTGAGGGCCCCTCTGAGCGTGGAAAAAGTTATTTGTGGGACCCCGCAGTTTAAAATTTCTAAGAAAATTTGGTAATATAATTTTTTTGGGCCCCACTATCAACTCAGAAGAGCCCTGAACTTGAAATTTCTAAAAAAAATTGATAATATCAGTGTGAAAAAAAGCTATTAGTGGGGCCCAAAAAATAAAAGGAATTTCAAAGTGCGGTGCCCTCTGAACCCGGGGCTTCAGTCTGGGGCCCGAAAAACCGACGTTTTAGTCGGCCCTGCCATTACTAAAAACTTCAATTTGCGATTTTCTTTATTTTGTAGCGCGTATTTTTCCTCAACTTCTGGGTTTACCCAGCACTTGTTTGTACGAGGGAGCACAGTACCGATGCACTTTCTTCCTGTTTTGCTGGCTTGGAGGAGGACGATTTGTTAACAGTTGCGGCGCAAGTTGGATTTTCACTTGCTGCGTGCCAAAAAGCACTCAAAGTCGAACCGACCTCATCATTACAAATGGCCCTGTCATCAACAATCTAAGTACGTTTGATAAAAATATAAATAAATAACATTTTCGCAAATAAAACCCGTCCAATATGCAGAATGCGGAATGCAAATCGCTCCCTTCAGTGATAGAATCATCGGAGGAGAAATTGCCAGAGGAAGTGCCGAGTTCCCATGGATCGTAAGAGATTAATGGAAAAATAATCTTCTACCGAATAAGTGAATTTCACTTTATTTCCTCCCGTTTACAGGCTCACGTCAAAATCAATGGATTTCAATGTGGTGGCGCCCTAGTCAACAATTTTTTTGTCGTCACAGCAGCTCACTGTGTGCGGAAGTGAGTTCTATTTGACCTCTAACAAATAACATATATCAAATAGCATTAAAAATAAATATCGCTGCGCATTATAATTTACGGCGTAAGAATCAGAAAGTCGAATGTTTTAAATAATTTATTCCGCTTTCAAATCTCATCTTTAATCGCGCAGTAAAAGTAGTTTAAAACATGACCAGCAAACTTCCGGTGCCCTATGGCCAGCTTTTGGATCTACAAACTGTTCCGACTTGAAGAGTGATGGATAAAACCAATTATTAGCGTAGCATCAAAGGGTTTGATAACCTGTCATTAACGCAAGCACAGCTTCGAGGGGAACATAACAAACAAACGATTCATGTTTAAAAATCAAAATAAAACATGGTCAAAACATTGCAAATTGACCACTAATTTCTTCCTACTTTTTTTTCGTTTTTCAGTGCCCGTTTGGGAGCCATCACCGTGGTCCTGGGGGCCTTTGACTTGCAGGATAAGAAGCCAACATCTAATGCTGTATATGGGGTTGTGGAAAAACGCCTCCATCCTAACTTCCAATATATGCTCACTCAGCCAGACCGGTTCGATGTCGCGCTACTTCGTCTCAACAGACAAGTTGATCTTCAAAACAACATTCGACCCATTTGTTTACCTAACAGCGGAAGAAACGCTGAAGGATCCCTAGCAGTTGTCGCCGGTTGGGGGAAAATTGATAATGCACCCGGTACATACATGACACTTTATACCACATATGACATTTGAATCCACCACAACTTTTTCTATTATACCGTATTTCTTCGAATAAGAGTCGCCCTCGAATTGTAGCTGCAGCTATTAATCGAGGGCGAAAACAAACGGAAATGAAGGTAGAATAAACGCACTAGGTTCGTTTTGGATTTTGATGCTAAAACAAACATAGAATGAACGAAATGAATGGAAAACGGCCACTACTTCCAATAAGAGCTGCCCTTAGTAGTAGCTTTAATTGAAATTTGTTTTTGCAGTTTTTTTGATAATGGTTTATGGTTGGTTTTGATGGTCATTCTGTTTATGGAAACACTTAAAAACAGCAAACTTTGAATTGCAAAACTTAAAACATCGTGCAAAAGTTTTATATATATATATATAAATATAAACCAACCCAAAAAATGTCGTAATAATAAATACATGTCAAGAATCGAGTTTATTACGAAAGCTTTCATGTTAAATTTCAAAGGTGGTTCAATTTTTTATACCAACGATTCGCCTTCACCATCCAGGATCAATACCTAACGATGTGTTTTTTTCTCTTTCCTCAAGGCAGCCGCACAGGGACCAATATCTTACAGAAAGTTGCTGTGCCTGTCGTTTCCAATGCCGAGTGTGTTGGTTGGCACGCGGAAAAGGGGATAGAATTACAACTCTATGCTGAAATGCTTTGTGCGGGATACAGAGACGGCAATAGAGATGCCTGCTTGGTATGAATAAATTTTTAAAGAAAAATTTAATTTAATTAATTAAACTAATTTTCAACTTAACACTTTCCAGGGTGATTCTGGTGGCCCGTTGATGACTTTGGACAACGGCAGATGGACACTTATTGGGATCACGTCTGCAGGGTTCGGATGCGCAGTGGATAGACAGCCTGGCATTTATCACCGGGTAGCAACCACTGCAGCTTGGATTTCATCCAATATCAACTGAAGCCTGAATTCATTTTGAATTGAATCCCGAGTCTGAACTGTCACTTGTGTTTCTTATAGAGCAAACGTCATGTTATCCCTGCGTGTTCATTAACCTACCTCACATTCTTTTAACATGTTAAGGTCTTTAATTTAATTTAATAATGTTATTCTAGACAGAGTATTAGAATATTTATTTTCCTAATTGAAAGGGGGTGGAATTTTAATTTCAATGTCTTGTTTCATTTCTTTCAATTAATACGTAAACTTTCTGAAAAAGGTAAACCCAATCCTAAAATAAATTATTTTTTTATTTTTACGCCTTTTTTTTGGTTTTTACTTTATTTTATTTAAAAAAAAACAAAAAAAAAAAACTGTACATTTCAAAATGAAATTGTTTTTAATGGCAATGTAATAATACTGCCGGCCTAGAACTGCTTCGTTTTTAATTTAAATGAATTTTTGTATTTATATTTCATATTAAAAAAAATAAAAAGTAAACTGCTTAAATAATTAAATTTCATTCTAACAATTCGATCAATAATCCGCTTACGAAAAAATCCATAGCGTCTTCAAAGCAAAAATGATTGATTTTATCATTCAAGCCAAAGCCAAAAAGTAAAATAAAAGCTTTTACTTAAAAACATGTTTCAAGGCACATGTCACGTCAAAAATATTGTTCATGCAAAAACATACTCCCATTAAAGTGACAAAACTGTCCACGGCATTCTAATATGATGAAACAAGAAATTTCTACAAAGAACAAAAAAATGAAGTGACTTAAACCCTTAAAACTTCCATATACAATCACGAAACTTTGCAACACGGGAATGCGCCTTCTGAATTTGTGTTGTAATTGCAAATTCTTTGTAGTATACAATTACAAAGTTTTTTATGTATAGTACGCTGAAAAACAATCAAGTGGCATTTCGTAATCACAATGCGATTCTTCATCAGTAGGTGCATTCAATTTCAAGTTATACTAACCTGATTATTAAATTGGTTTTTTGACTTTAAACGAGTTAATTGTAGTAAATCATACGTAAATACATGTATAGCTACGATTTACGATTCCAGATCTAAATCTACACTTAAAATAACATCCAGAAAAGATCTCAGATTTTATTGTTTCCATTTTAAATTCCATTTTATTCTTAAATATGCCAAACAAATTTATACTCATTTCCTCGTAAAACATTATTCAGATAAACTTACCTCTTTGCATACAGTTTCCCCCGTTAATTTACTGAATTTCAATATAGCTGACAAAAAACGAATTGAAATCCAAGTCAAAATCCAAAAAATCGACCCCTAATTACATGGATTGTGAGAAACGGTTTTTCAATAATCCGATTCTCAAAACAATTACTCAATTGCGTCATTTCCACCAAGAAAAATCTAGAAATTAAACTCACCTCTATTATTGAGTGAAACGAGGGAGCCCTACCTCATTTAGTGTGTTTTTTTTTTGCACTGTGATGGTAATGTGTCCTGTGTTTTTGACACTAAACGTGGTCGTGTTCTTGACTCCCCGAGTGTCAACTGTGGAACAACTTTCTTGAAGACCCAACCTTTGCACCGACAACTGGAAAAACCATAGAAAACTCACTTAGAGGCGGGTGGCAGATGTTCTTGTCATAGAAACAAAAACAGCACTTTAATCAGCAAGAAACAACTGAGATCCCCAGCAGGTCACCCATGCAAGCACTGCCTAGTCCCAAAGCTGCTTAACTTCTGTGTTCTGATCATCTGATGGGGACGGATGACCAGCAAGAAATTCCATATGAAATTCCATATGTTTTTATCCAAGTTGTGATTATGATTTTTGGTGATTACAACAACAGTTGGCTCAAAATTTGCCCACTTGAAAAAAACTAACTGGCCCTTAACCGAATCAATTTCTTTAAAGCATCAGGCACGAAGGCAAATGGCTTATACGATATGCAGTTTATTTGCATATGGTATAAGCATTCTGTATATCATTAAGATGCTATTTACAATTTAAATTTTGGCTCTGTTTCACCTTCTGGGACCTAGAATTTGTTTTTTAAAGAAACTTCTGGAAACGAAGATTGTTTTATACTTTGTTTACTCTGTTTTGGGGAACAAAAATTAGAAAATTAGAAAATCTATAGTAATTATACTTATTAAACCGCGGTCAAGACAATTCTCACGTATATCGGAATACCTCATTCAGTCTCTATAGACCTACAGGTATAATATTCTCATTTGCTCCAACACTTCACTTTTATTACAATACCAATGCGATAAATCAAAGCAAAAAAAAATACCTTTCAAAAAACAAAAAATAAAAATAACTTACTGTTAGAAAATCTTTTTTAAAAATTCACTCTCAAACGAAAATCTACAAACCTTTAAACAAAAAAATCAATGAAAATACAACGAAGACGTTTAAAAAATTAAAAAAAGTTAGTCTGAGTCTGAGAAATCAGGTGTTCATGTATGAATCATGTCGCCGAAGATTGCTCGAGGCACAGGCAAGCCTAGCTCCTTTCCAACATGCGCATGGCCAGTGAACTTATGACACCAAACACTGCCGAAAATGACGACCTTGAGCTACCTTGGCGGCTGACCTGGCATTGCTTCTCCCTTTCCCTAAACCACTAACCAAACACGCAGACGCACTTCACTGGATATTGATTGCACGCCTTCTCGAGCCAGGTAAGAATATTCATTACCTTCACACTCATTCAAATTAAAAATGAAACTACTTCAACATTTCTTTCATAACGCCAATTTAACACTCACAAGAAACCATACCTTGGGAAATGAACTATTAAAATGGAAATCAGATTAAATTTCGCATTACTCGTTTAAAAAAAAAAAAAAAAAAAAATTTTTTTAAATTTAAATAAAAAATAAATTGAAAATTGAAAGGGTTAAACCAAAATGGTTTCGTGCCTGCCTTATCCTTCGAGCGTTTCAAAAAGAAAAATTTGCATGCAATTGCAATTGAAAACCCGAGTGGAAGCTCTATTTATTTCACACCTCACGTTAAAACAACAAACAGGTTGGATTTTTTATATTTTTCATGGTTGGCTGTGCAGACCTGCATACAATTTATACCCAATTAAACAAGAAGTGGCAAACAAACTTTAATTTACTCCGAAGCGAAACGTTCTAATTTAAAAAAAAATAGCAATCACTCATTTCCGTAAAACAAACAATAAAAAAAAAAAAAAAAAAAAAAAAAAAAAAAAAAAAAAAAATTCATATTTGCAGCGCTACAACCTAAAGGTGCCATTCAATTCCACCATTTCAATGTCACGATGTCCTCGCCACCTCAGACCGATCGACAAGCGATAAACCCCAACAGGCAATGGTAAGGTCATCACACAACACACATCCCAGATCGTAAAGAATTGTCCGATCAAATTTAATACACACGTTCAACTCGTTCTCCCGTGCCTCTTTTACTCGAACCAACGATGACAAGACCAAAACGTTCATTCGGTGTGTCAATTTAACCGGCATGCTAAGAATGAAAATAAATAAGGAGTCAGGTGAACGCACAATGCATTTCTAACATCAATCCAAAAATGTCACACGGCCAACCAGGGCCACACCATCATCCAGTTGATGAAGTCTTGCTGACCTCACACCCGAACAAAAGGCACCTAAATACATCATTCCCCCCCTCCTTTTTCATTTTCCTCGGTGCGGAAAGAAACACACCCCCTCCCTCTCATTATACCTCAAAAAATTACCGAGGCCACTGTGTTAATAGCTCAAATCCTTCGCTTCTTTAGTCATTACCACCGCTAACCCACATTCGGTATAAGTCACGTGACCTCATTGTACTGCCTTTGCTCGAAATAGAGGAAAATATCTGTCTCGTCAGTCGGTTGCCACGCTATCTGGCCAGTAGAAAGCAGCTGTGGCTCCTTCCAGGGGTAGCAACACCGCAATGTTAAGGTAATCTCAACTTATACAAATCACTCAATTCTTCATTTGTTTTCACGAGTTAAATTAATTTTTTTGTTTTCTTTTTATTACCCGAATCTTGAGGTACCCTTTATAAAAGCTCTAATTTCTTCAAAATAGTATTCTAAGTTCTAACTAACATTAATATTTGTCTAATTTTAATGGAATATTACAAATTTTAACTCGCCAATATGTAGTTTTTTAAATTCACTGTTAAAACACATTGAATTAATTTGCAGATAATTTCTATGCTAATTTAGCCTATAAGGAAATCACAATTTGCTTGTCAATGTGGTTCCTTAACATGAATTACTACAAAATATCCGGAGAATAAATCTTAACCTTGACTTTATTTCGTCAAATTATTTTTTTTACCGTTAGAAAAACAAAATAATTTTATACCAATAGGTCACACATTAGATTTAGCCCTATAACTTTGTTTTGCTGGATGGCAAGCGCACTCTGGCTGACTTCACTTCGGCCCTGCTGCTCTAATTCCCTTAGTAGAGGCAAAGAAAATTCCGGTTCAGCACTTCAGGGGAAACGGCGATAGCCAGAAATGGATGCATTTGGCCCGTATAAATGACGAGGACCATCGGCCAAGCGTTCTTACACATCTAATCCTTACAAAATATTTTTTTATAAATATTTAATTCCAATTTTCTTTTGCCAATAAACACGCGAAACTCAAGCGCCCGTAATGAATGATAATAGAAAATAATTCATTTTAACATTTTTTTCCATTTTTATTTCTTTTATCCGGAAATAGTAATTACGAGTTATTAAATTTCAATCTTATTCTTTACAAAAAAAAATGTATATATATATAAAAAAAAAATATTTTGTATGGGTACCAGTTTAGATGATTACTATTGGCATAAAAACTCAGTGGCCCATGGAGAAACGACCCTCCAAAGCAGAAAAAAAAAATATCAATGGGTTTTTTTTTTTTTTTTGTAAAGTAGTTTCACCTCACCTCCGGATATTAATGACTGCCACATAAAGAATGCAATTTTAAATTTTTTTTTAAATATTTAAAAATTAAAAATCCATTTTGTGCGGAATTTCTTTGCGAATTACTCAAGCAATAACTCCCCATTTCCTTTGATAATCGCATCAACCTCCTTCCATTATATCTGCACAAAAAGACTAAGCAAATCACTGCTATATACACAGTCTAATTCTGTTCTGTAAGGAAGAACAAAAGCGAATCAACAATACATCGATGCAAGTCAACAATAAATTTAAAAAACACATTTTCCAAAAAAAACAAAAAAAAAAAAAAAAAAAAAAAAGACAAACGTAAAAGTAAACAAAAGAAAGAATACCTAAATATCTAATATCTAAATGGATTCTCCGCTATTTTTACCTTCAATTCCCCTAACTCAAGATTCAGTTAAAAAGGTCAACATTTGATTACTCCGAATAACGCACTAATGAAAAACAATTTTTTTTTTTACTTATAGATAAAATCAATTATTTTTTCCCATACAAGAAAAATGTACTCAACCAGAGTGAACATTTTCATAACAGTCATCTTATGGTCATGGAGTTTGGTCAAAGCCAGAAGTTACATGAGCCACAATATAACGCAAGCAGAACCAAGAAGTATCCTCGGCGGTGCCTACCAATTAAACATGCATCCATCTCAATACCTGTCACCACCCAACGTCCCGAACCACGACTCGAGCAGAACCTTCGATTTTTTCGACTTCAGTCGCGCTTTAGTCGGTGAGTTCTTCCTGAGACCTTCATTAGTAACTTCCAAATTTCGTTTCCTGTTTTGCCGTCTTCAAAGACTTTCATTTCAATTAAAGTCCGCGTCAAGCGACCTCGGGGAACCCAATTACGTATCCATTCTATACGCGAACCAATCAACTACTTGTACTTTAATTGAGCCTCACGAGTCTTTAATTTAATTTAACTATTTTTTTTATTATTTTAAAAGTTATTATAATTTTTTTCCAGTTTTCAAGCAGACGTACCATCTTTATAAAGCTCTGAGAGAATTTAGCGCTCCATGTAAGTGCTGGTGCCAAGTGACAAATTTTTCTAATACTTTACGGTGACGGTCGTGCATGCTAATTCGATTTTCTATCCCCCACACGTAAACTAATTAAACCTTTTAGACATTTTTTTTGTTTGTTTTTAATCCTCCTTGCTTTAATTTGTTGCTTAGGGTTCATTTATTTCGTTCGATTGGAAATGGTTGGGGCGAAATGAACGTAGTGAATCATTCTTCAGCATTTGTGTACTATAAATCCAATTGGTTTCTGCGTTTACATACGTATGTATTCACCTGTCCTGCACCTTTCAGCAGTAAGCCGATCGCACTGCATATCCACCACTGGCACAATCTATTCCCTTCCGCTACAGAATATTTTTGTTTGCAATTCTTTGGTCTGTTACTTGGCCCAGTTCAATAAAATCATTGGTGAATTCAAATTTACTTATGATTTTACTCAAATAAAATCACAATTAAATAAATAAAATTTTTAAAAAAAGGTGCAGAGCAAGTGAAAAGGGTTTAAAATTAATAATTACCTAAAATTTGTATTTTCAGATTTATATTTTTTTTTTTAATTTAAAAAAAAATTTTAATTTGTACTGGTTTTGCAGTTATTCCTCAAGCTTGCCATCACCAAGGTGCAAAATACAGTTGTGGACTGAGCGTATCCTGTATCTTCCAAGGATATCGCCCATTAGATTTATGTAATGGAGGAATGATTTGGAGTTGTTGCGTACCTAGAGAAGGATCTACCATAACTTCAACACCTGCAGCACTCGTTCAGCCCACAGGTCAGTTTGTCATTAACTTTATTGCAACACTTAACTCACATTTAAATATTTAAAGAATGTGGTCGCTCTTCGGCTCGAGCAGCCAAAGTCGTGGGAGGAATGGACACCCAATTTGGATCTCATCCTTGGATGGTATTTTCCACTATTTTCTAATATATTAAATACAATTTTCCGACTAATTTCATTCGTTTAAAAGGCTGCCATCATCAAGCAGTCGTTCCTCAGCAAGAAGATTGCGTGCGGGGGTGCGTTGCTCAACGATAGATGGGTCATAACTGCAGCACATTGCGTGTACAGGTAACACCAGCTGATTATAGTTTCAATTAACGAAGCACGAAGTGGAAAAAAAGCGTCCGCACTGACACAAAAAACGTTTACGATTTTTCTCGACTGCAAATGCGGATCTGTGCTCTGATTTCACGCTTCATATACTCACTCCTATTGTCATCTGCGGATGAATTCAACTTTAATTGAAGAGTTTGTCTTACACAACTGGGTGGGGCGTCCATTAACAAGGTCATATGGGGTTAAGATTTCTAGCAAGCGGAAGGAGGACATCCTTGCTAGTTCCAAGGTCAGTGGGTTAAAAACACAATGAAAACCCGTATCGTCATACTTTACTTTGTGAAACGAGGCCGCGTGAATATTATGTACTTAAAATCAATCGATTCAATCAATCAATTTTTTTTTTTTTTTTTTTTTTTTTTTTTTGGATTAAGTACATCGCCAAGTGGATTAAAAGTTCGACTTGGCGAGTGGAACGTACGCGAACAAAGTGAGAAACTTCCCCACGAAGACTACGAAGTGGACCGGGTTGAGGTGAACCCGAACTACAACCCAGGAGACTTCCGCAACGATGTTGCACTTCTGCATTTGCGGCAGCAGGTCGCGTTCAAAGAACACATCGTGCCTGTTTGTTTACCCCCGCTCAACGAAGACTTCACGGGTAGAACGGCCACCGTAATTGGATGGGGACGAACCGATTACGGTAATAAAAAATTAAATTTAAAAAAAAAAAATTTATTTAACTAAAAAAAAATTTTTGTTATTTTCAAGGAGTCGCATCTTCCCCCGCTCTTCTACAAGAAGCTGATGTGAGTGTTATCACGAACGACCAGTGCCAAAGCTGGTACCGGGAAGCGGGCCGAAAAGAACTTATTTATCCAGTATTTTTATGCGCCGGTTATAAAAATGGAGGCAGGGATTCGTGTCAGGTAAAATTTAGCACCGATAAATCAAAAGTTATTTCTCCCCGCACATAAAATTTGAAAAATCACTATTTCGAAACGATTTGTTTTCGCCATTTTTCACAAAATTATCCCGTTCTGGCATCGCTCCAGTTGAATTAACCGAAGGTTGCTTCAATTAACTTAATCTTTTGTTTTTCTTTTTTCCCCTAAGTCAAGCGGTAGTTTGTGTTTTGTATTAAATTGTTTCCATTTCAGGGGGATTCTGGCGGACCGCTGACAACTCGAGTAAATGGAAAAGCTACTTTAGTGGGGCTCGTCTCATGGGGCATTGGATGTGCACGTGAAAACCTACCAGGCGTTTACACTCGAATTCCTACCTTTGTCGACTGGATTTCCAAATACGCCTTCACGTGAGGAACGGCTCCAATTTTCTTCGTGCAACTCTTTTACTGGATGATTGCTGCACTTGGCTTCACCGGCAACAAATCAGTTGGACAATCAATTTCTGAGTTGCTCGGTCATTTTATTCTGAGACGAAAAAAAAAAAAAATAATATTAAAGAAGTATATATAGATTTATATTTTATATATATGAAATTGAATTTCAAAAGAAAGTGATTTAATTAATGTTACATTTATGTGTTGTTTTTGTTAATTTGTGAATTTTTTGTCTGTTTTTTATTTTATTTTGTTTGTGGATGAATTCCTGTATGTTTACATTAAGTTCTGAAAGGAGAATTGATGGGTTAATTAGGGAAATATCGATTATTTTTTTTATTACGTAACTTTCTCTCGACACTTTCTGCTGTTGATCAGCAATATGAACGTATGTGTATGGCACTTCACTCGAATGCAATTGCACTGGATGCAATTATTTAGTATTTATCAATAAATAATTGAACGATAATCATTTCGAATTTAAAATTTAATAAAGTGATTAAATTTTGATTAATTACAAAACCAAAAAAATATCTTCATTCGTGCAAACTTTAATATTTAGTGTGTACATTTTTTGTTCTTTTCAGAGCATTTTAAATGATGAACGACTTACCGAATTTGAATGCAAGGTATCAGCCTATAATCTGTGGTATCAGTTCAGCTTCCATCTTTGTTTTCAGAAACAAGTGATAAAAAAAATGGCCGCCGAGATTTTCACCGGAATCTCGCTAAAAATAAAGAAAACAAACATTCCGTGTTTTAAAAAGACAGAAATATATTGAATTGACAAACATACCATCTGCCTCAGTGTAGTGACTAAACAGAAAGACGATACTCGACAGGCAATACTTTGCAGGTAGCGAGCGCCATCCCGTGATTTCCAAGAAATCCAACGAGATTCGATGACGTCATAAAACCTAAACGAAGCAAATTGCAGCCTTTTGCAATAAATAACGAGCGAATGTGAGCATCATTGTGAAAACAAAGCTAAAACTATTATAAAAATGATACGTGTTAACGCAATGCCATAAAAACAATAGACTTTGGAATGTTGTTGTTGCGCAACAAATGAATTTTGTGACATCATCCAATCTCATGGGCGTGTGTTGGGAATCACGGATTGGCTATAAAAAAAATACTTTGCTCTTTTCGCAAAGAATTTACAACAACTTCAAGTTTTCTTGAACAAAATGTCACCACATTATTTAATATATTTTATATTTGCAATTAAGACTGTTATTTTATGTTCAGTTTATTTTAATTCAAGTCGTAAAAAGGATTGATATCGTCTAAGGCGTGAGTAACATTCTCCAAGGAATTGCAACGCCACTACTTCCGTCGCAGTCTCTCTGACACAGAGCGTGCACACGATTTGCCAGAAAAAGATAACGAGGTAGAAAATTGTGGCGAATTATAAAAATTTTGACATTTCCGAATCCGCAAAAGGCGAACACGATGAAATGATTTTTATTCAATTTTACAGCTCCTAGAAAAATTACATACAGGACAAAGTCACTCAACCATGGTTCGAAGAACGATTTAAAAAAAATTGCAAATGCTCTGCTTAATTTGCAATAATCTTAATTTTAAACTTTAAAAAACCTTACGGAACGCCATTGAAAATTGGAAAATAAAAATATAAATGTTTGATATTTTAATTTTGCTTTGATAGTTTATTTTGTGCAAAATTAATTGAGTTAGAGAATAAAATAATTGTTTCGAAAACAATTTTCCAAAGAAAACAAATCAGTAAATTATATAGCTAATAATTTAAGACCTAAAAAAAAATTAAGACATCTTTACTTGGCATGTTTACAGTAATATTCTCTCTTCTTCGCCTAGCACCGCCCGAGTCGCTTCTGTACGTTTTATTTTGCGGCTTCCGTCGCTAGATGCCGTTTATAGTCAATGTCACTCACGTGGAAGCCTAGGTGGAAGCTGTAGCTAGATTTCGCAGTGTGTGGGTGTTGCTGTTGGTTTTCCGCACCCTTCGTCCGAAACACCATGAATTTCGCGATTCAACACAAATCGTCATAATCACAAACGTCCCGTGCGTCGTTAAGTTGTGGTAAACTTTTCATTCTTTCTCCGTGGCCAACTTGAATGCACCTCACGTTCCTCGGCACTGGGTCTTGTTTTCCGACTGCTACGCGTGGAGTTTCATGTATTGGACTTCGACATGAAGGTAAAATATATTTATCTGTTTGAAAATGTAATTCGTCAAGCTCGAACCCTTGAACATCGATCAAAGCAGAGGATACGAATTAAAGGTTTACCTTGACCTTGAATGATGAGTGGGAGTGGGCGAGTCAATTGTTCCATTTTCCATGTAAAATTTCTCGTTTTTAAATGACAAAAATCGTGTAAGATGAAAGAAAAACTTGTTGATTCAATTTTAATCAAGGAGTTTTCTAGTTTGTGCTGGAAATTTGATTTAGTTTGGTATAAAAACAATATTTGGTTTTCAGATGGATCTGTTTGGCTGTTTGACTGCGGAGAAGGATCTCAAGTACAAGTGCAGAAGAGCAGTCTTCGATTTGGACGTATCAATAAAATTTTTATCACCCATCTCCATGGAGATCATGTAATAAGAAATAAATAAATAAATAAATTCATAAATAAAGATTTTGTTTTGATTAATTTTATTTTTTTATTTTTTTTTTTTTATAAATAAATCAAATTTTTGAATTTTTAGATGTTCGGTTTGCCGGGTTTGTTGTGCACCATTGGAACACAGGTGCCAGACAGGACGGAACCTATAGAAGTGTACGGGCCAGAAGGATTGCGGAAATACCTACGAGTCAGTCTTGAACTATCTCATACTTTGCTCAATTTCGATTACGTCGTCCACGAGTTAGCTACAATTCCTGAGCAGTATCCACAAGATTGGAGTGTATGTTTTCAATAATTGTTTAAATTATTATTTTATAAATGTAACTTATTTTTATTTTGAATTTAGAGTTACGTGTGTGATTATCAAAGCAATTCAAAGTTCCATCCAAACGAAAAACCCGGTCGAACTATTCGTGCGGGTTGTGATAGTGTTTGGCCAGTGTAAGTTGAATAGTGCAAAGCCAAAAAATTAAACGAAATTATTTTTAATAAAAATTAAAATTACTTTTACTTAGTTTCGAGTCATTGAAAGTAATCGTCAAGGCTGGATGGATAAAACATCGAGTTCCGTGCTTCGGTTTTATAATAGAAGAACCACCACAACCTGGAAAGTGAGCATAGAATTCAATATTTATTATTAAATTACAAATTACAGTTGAATCTCGTTATAACGAACCGCGACATAACGAATTTTTGTTATAACCAATTTTTTTTAGATGACTCAGTTAGTTTCCCATAGAACACCATGTTAAAAAATTTCGATATAACAAATTTTGTAAATTAATCACATGGCTCACTTGTTCACAAGCTATGGGTCAGAAAATTTCATTTTTTTAAATTGATGAAAATAAACATTTTATTTTTAAAAATGCTGTAAAAAGTTAAATTCAAACAAAAATCACCATGTGCATAAATAAATAATGTTTTTTATGATAAACATGAATTTGTTTTCAGTTAGAAAAAAATTTTGTACTGTAGTTTGTTATAACAAACAGATTTTTGGGTCTTTTGCGATTCGTTATAATGAGGTTCGACTGTATTAACTATTATATGTCTTTAGACTTGATGCGGCGAAGTTAAATGCTCTCGGAGTACCTCCCGGACCAATTTATGCTAAACTGAAAGCGGGACATTCCATTACAACACCAATTGGAATTACCGTAATTGGAAAACCGCATTGAATGCGTGTTTTTATTTTATTTTGCTTAAAATCGAGTTTATATTTTTTAAGGTTCGGCCAGAAGATGTTGTGGGACCTCCGAGACAAGGAAGAAAAGTCGTCATTTTGGGTGACACTTGCGATCCGTCATCCATCGCTGTGGCAGCCAAAGATGCTGACATTCTTGTACACGAGGCGACGTTGGACGATTCAATGAAAGAAAAAGCGATTGAGCGTGGTCACTCCACACCGTGTAAACCATTGTAAACAAATGCGATGAGTTTGAAATTAATTCTTTTATTTTAGTTATGGCAGCCACTTTTGCCAACTTGATTCATGCAGGGACTCTCATTCTGACCCATTTTAGTCAACGTTATAAATCAACGTTTGACAACGAAGAGAATAACTCCGTTGATTCTCAGAGCAATGTACGGAATGAAATTGTTAAAAATTTTATGTTTTTAACATTTTTTAACATTTTTATTTTAAAATTCAGCATGTTAACGGCCAAGCAGATGGTGTCGAGATCAATACTGTGGAAATGCTGTTAGACGAAGCAAAGGCTTATATTAATAATGAATGCTCAGTTATCGGCGCTGAAGATTTGATGGAAATTGCATTTCCTGCCAAACGATAATAAGTTACGATTAAACTCAACTATACATGCTTTTTCTTTTTTCCTTTTTTCCTTTTTTTTTTTTCTTTTTTTTTTTTTTCTTTTTTTGTTTGGATTAGTTTAAAATTAAAGTCACTTTATTTTCTGGTCATAAACGTTTTGTGAATTTTTATGTTATTTCAATTGTTTAATTAAAAACCTTTTAAGAAGATTTATAATATTTTTTTAAAAGCCCACAATTTTTATATGCAATTTTTAGATGGCAGATGGTTGTTGGAATGTACATAATAGTTTATTGGAATTTAAATGTAAGTAATAAGAAATGTTGGAACGTGAAAAGAATTTAACGGACTTATATTTTAATATGAGGGAGGTACTTGAATTGCTCAGTTTTGTTATCACTCTTATAATGCTCCATGAAATTGAATGATGAAAATATTTTAAGCGTTTTAACGTTATGCTTACTTAATATGTAATATTTGCAGCTGATTAGCTATTCAGCTTTTTGGATCTTGTCTTCAAATTCGTAATTATTATCCAATTAAAAAAAAAACAATCTGTCCCGGAACTACTGTGTGTGTGAATATAAATAACGTATTTGTTTGTTTGTAATAAAATCACCACAAATTTTGAACTTATATTTTCTTAATATTGTATTGCACGTCATCTGGATGCAATGACAAATCTCTGTCAGAAAACAACAATTTTTATGAACAATCTATTTTTATCGTTTTTTATTTATTAATTTTGTACATTTTGTACTTAATTTCAGCATGTTGTGTACATTTTGTTTTGTAGTTAAAGTTCAACTCTGAGTAATGCACAAAATAATAAATAAAAAGTGTTAGGTTTTTTTTTAATTTGATTAAATTATATCACGAGAAACTTTTTAAACAAAAATGAAGAAAAAAAATGCATATGTGTGAATATAAGTGATATTCCATGTGATTTTATGGAGGTTGAGGCCAGACGAACTATATTCATCTTCCACAAAAAATAAAGTGCAGCTAACTTGATCATTTATAATATGTAGCATTAATTAACCATACAATACATAACGGGGAAAAATGTAAATTTATTGTCCGTAATCAACGTAAATTTTGTGTATTCATTCGAATTAAATAAAAATGTAATTTGGTCTTGTATAAAAAACAAAATAAATTTACTGAGAAATGTAAAACCATTTATCTCTTATTTCCGTTTACATATCTTGAAAGAAATATTTCCAGTTTGTTTATAAATAAAAAAGAAAACAGAATAAGTAATATATCAGTAAATAGAGACCACTGACCACAAAGGCCAATACACAGCTGCAAAACAATAGAATACCGTCAATTACACGTGAAGGCCACTTACCTTTGCACTTGAATATGTTAGAAATAAAGTTTAGAATTAAATTGACTTCCTTCTCGCCTTTCTCAAAAAAAAAAAAAAAAAAAAAAAAAATTGGCTCGATGAAGATCAAACTGATTTTTATTCAGAAATTTAAATTTTACCTTGAAGTTGAGTGTTTTATCCGCAATGAAACGTTTTTGCTGATTACATTTACCTGCTTTTAGTGGGCAGGTAGATACAATTTAAAAAAATTAAATTAAAATAAATAAATATATCACGAATGTCATTCAATTCCAACTACGTGCCTTGTGTTTAAACACACTTTGCCAACTAGCGTAGTGACCTCGATTAATTTCTAGTTAGAATAAACATGGTCTTGACCTGAAAACAATACACATCAAAATTCGTCTTGAACAACATTATGTCAACATTTATTCATGACTTTTTAATTACAGAATAAACAGAATTTTGATACAAGTTGTCACAACATGAGAAAAAATTGTATATTTATATATCACTAATTATATTGTTATTATTATTATTAGATTACGCAATTAAAATCAGAAATGTCGCGATCATTTAACATTGTAAAGGTCAAAGTGTAGCAGATAGGTGTTTCAAAACTGGTGCAAAGGTGAGCTGCATCCTTTACACTCAAATTTTCAGCCCATAATCATAAACAATAAACATGAGAAATGTTTTGTCTTAGATATTACGAATTAGCTACAGAAGCACCGCCTAACTCACTTGTACCGCAGATCCAGGATGTGGGAAAAAAATATAACCTGATTAACTTTCTTAATTAACCGATTATTATTTTTAATAGCTATTTTCATCACACTTGATCTTCAAAATTAAAAGAGCGTGACCATCAAACACATATTTAATTCTAATCCTATATTTCACCATTATCTTCTTTTTTTCGATTGTTATTGTGTAAAAATATGAATATTTGACTATTTTCGTTCATCTAGTAATATCACGTTACGTAGGCATCGACGTGTATCGGCCGTGCAGCACCTACCTTGCATTTGGCGGCTTTATTCCCATTGGCGTACCTGTGGGCTCGACCAATCCCATTATTTCAAGTTTGTTCCATTTTGTAGAGCTCAGGTGTCTGCCGAGAGAAACTATTCGTGTCATGCGCTATCGCAGTTAGATATCGCCCGCACGTCCCTCGTAGACGTGATGCAATGAGCCGACTTTAGTTCGCACTGACACCTGCAAACTTTAATCGAGACGACATCAGATCTATCTGAAATGGCATCTTTTTGGAGGATATTTAAACCCAAACAGAAGAGCTCACCTGCCATTCAGAACGCCGAGTGTCCCGAAGCTCTAGATGACTGGAACGACGAGCCGCCCAACTTGGAGCGCTCGAGGAACCGCGGAATGTCCGTAAGTCGCTCGGGTCGTTTCAAGCAGAGGTCGAGGCGGCGATCGGGATTATTCGACAATCCGACTTTTGTCGATAGCAAAAAGGGCTCGAGCATGTCGACGCCAGGAAAGGACGATGGGGAAAACGATGAAAATTGCATGAGAAAAGCCAATGGGAAACTAGACGAGGAAATGTCAGCTGTTAAAGATCAAGAACCAGCTAAGAAAACGCAAGCAAGAGCTAATGATACACCTGCCTTACAAACCACCCTTTGAAATGTTTAGTTCTGCGTTAACAACGAAACGATTCCAAACCGCCCACGTCGCTTGTAATTTTTATCAAGGTTTCGCTCGTGTTTTGCATTTGTTGGGCAGAACTCGAAACCGGTCATCAAAACGAATAAGGGATTTTTATCAAATGGAACCTTGATGTGTTCGAAACGGGCGTGTCAGTGACCTAATAGTGAGTTTTAACTTTTTAAAACAACAGTTTTTGTTCAACAAGTTTGATTTTAGGGTTAGTTTTTAGATTTTTTTTTTTTTAAACAAAACAAAACAAAAAAATGTTTTATTATCCTATTGTGCCTCGCAACTAGTCAATTTTATTTCATTTTTTTTTTTTTTTTTTTAACTATATTAGCGTGTAAGTATAAAAAAAGTTTATACCTCTTGTATGTAATCATTTCGATTTGATAAGTAAGTTTTGTGCCAATATACATTTAGATAAAAAGTGTAAAAAAAAAAACTGTGATAACTAAAAGACTAAAAAGTTAAAAAAAATGGATGTAATCAACTGAATTTAATATCCCTTCAACACAATTATCTTTGCACTGGATCCACATGTGTTATATCATTTTTATTTTTATTTTTTATTTAAAAAAAAAATAATAATTTCTTATCTCGTTTTGAAACACTAAAAAGAAAATAAAAGCCCTTTCTACCACCTGACTAAACAGCTGCTACACGATAAGCTTGATAAACTCTGCAATTTGGCCTCAAATATTTGTTTTTTAAAAAACATCGAAAAACGAGGAAGTTTTAATTATTCTTTATCCAAAAACCTCAACGATAATTAAAAACACCAAAAAAACCAACCAAAAAAAAATCATCACATAATCTCTATAATGGCTTCCCTCCATGTAGAAATTCATATCCATTATTTTGCCCTCTCATTTTCGCGTGAGACCATCTGATCTGACTTAAAGTCTCCACCCAACGGAGTCATCGGCATGAAGCGTACAATGCGCGAGTGAATGTCCTTTTCATCCTTTCTTCTCCTAATTTTATTGCTGCATAATACGTTCCTATTTTACGAGCTTTCTCTTGACCTTGTCCAGAGCCATCTTATCTTATCAGCTATTACCAAAACAAAACTCTTCTCTCGCAATATTATCGGAAATGAACTAACTTAACTCGTCATTTGGCATCCGCTTAAGCAAATTGTCAAGGATTGTGCTTGCAATTTTCGATTACATGACCGTTTGCTCTCGGCAATGATAAAACGCTTGGTAGCTTCGGTCGCCCTTGATACGCACAGACCACCTAATCCAATTCATCCGTTGCATAACCAACTATTTTCCCCGCCTTTTGTAACAAAATAAATAAATTCGTAGGAGATAAAGTCATAATAAATCGTTAGCTATGTAAATGTGAATAAAGAGAAAACCGAAAACCGAATGCTCGTGAATCTGGGTCCTTTAATCGTGAAAATAAAACAGCAAAGACAATATAATCACGAAGAATTTTTACTTTTTTACGTCTCCGTAAATAAAATTGTACATATATAAATATTATTACAAAATCTAATTTTAAAAAATCGTGAAACACTTATTTCTTTTTATTATCCTTTTCGTCACAATTTACTAGATTATTTGATCAATAACTGGGGGTATAATATAAATACAATGCAAACCGCATTTTTTTTAATCATGTAACAAGGAAATTTGCAATGAATTGGGACAAAATGTAGCCACATATTGAATAACAAGCAAATTTACAAATAATTTTTTTCTTCTTTGATCTCAATTTTTTTTTTTTTTTTAGTTTGTCCGAAGCAACTCATAAATGAATGTCTTTTAGGTATGGGACATTGAATTGCTGCAATCAAAAATATTTACGCATTCTAAACAATTTTTAAATTTTTTTTTCTTTTTAAATACAAATTTGAATTACAGCAGATTAGGTTTCATATTAAAATAAAATAAAAAGACAACCAACTTTTTTTTCAGAGCACAACATACTAATAATACTACAAATAGAAAACTCCATTATTATTATTAAATTTTTTTTTTTTTAGTTATAATTACAAAATTTGATCGGAGAGATATTTAAATGAGCTAATTCCTATAACATGTATATGCTACAATATAAAAAAAATTTCGAGAAAAAGTCACAAAATATATAAAATAATGGCCAAAATGTATACTCGAGGGTGTTGCGACTTGATAATATTAGCACAAGTGCCAACTTCACAACTTCATTATTTAGCCAAGCTGAGATTACGCAGTGACGGAAACAAACAAACTGCTCAAATACAGGCACTGGTGAGCTCAAGTGGTGAATCTTGGAAGCTACGTTTCAAACTATTTTCTAGCGCCTTAACCGAATTAATTTTTAATAATCATCAAAAATCGACCTATAGAAATGTTTTTATGTGTGCAAACTCTCCGGCTTTTTATTCACCGCATTTCCCGAACGATTCTTACCAATATGCCTTACCAAATTCCAACTTATCTACAAATGAAACAAATAAAAATGCAACAAAACAAAAAAAATGGGCTAAAGTATATGAACTATTTACAAACATCTTTTATCACAGCTCCAAATTGAATGAAATCACAAATTAAAGCATCTTATATCTAAAACACAGCCTCAATAATACAAAAAGAGAAGGAATTTACATTTAATTCAATCAGAATAAATGAATCACGATTGTGTATTGATTTTTTGGGTGGAGTTAAAAAAAGGAAATGATGAATTATTGATCGATTGGTCAGCGACACCAAAAAAAAACAAGCACCAAAATAAAAATAACATCCAGCGGTTATGATGATTCATCGCAATGACATGTACTTTTAAACATTTAGGGTCAACTGTCTTTAGTCATATACAAATCCTATAATAAGTTATAAATGGAGTACTTTAGGTATAAATAGAGAGAATAAATCGGACGAAACCGTTCTGAATGTTTAAAATAATCTAATTAACTCAAGTTGCCTTTCGTCTTAGGTTTTGAATTGAATATTCGTAAATATTCCTCAAATAAAGCTCGACGATCATAAAAAGGATTAGAATTTATTGCTGAGGTAGAAATGAATCATCATAATTAATACGAATGAATCGTCTCGTCTTTATAAGGTTTAAAATCCAAGGAAAGATAACTTTCAATTATTTTTTCTCGACTGGCCTCGTTCATGTTTCATTTTGAAATCTTTCTCGAACACAGTAAACAAATAATAAAAAAAAAATATATTTAAAAAATTTTTTTTAAAATTTTTTTAAAAAAAATGAGTAACTTATCTCTACAAATGATAAATGGTTCCATCTAGTCTAGAAACTTGAATACTTCAGATCGCCTTGTTAATCGAATAATATTTTTTGGTGAGTAATGAGCATTTCAATGGCAGCACTCTCGTACTTCCAAACGGACAAATCAGGTGTGCCCAAGTCGGGTGAACGCATCAGAGTTGGACAGAAAACTGTGCTCAAGTTATGAGTTGGCATCAAATTCTCTTTGGACCTCTCCGCTACCCTAAAAAATACATATAAATTAATTTAAATCGATTAAAATCGATTTTTCTTACCTATAGAGATGCGCCATTAAATATTTTAGGGTTTGATAATGTGCTGGTGGCAATGTCATAATGGCTTCCTTTAGAAATGGCAGTTTCTCCTCCTGAGATGGCTTTCCTGTAATTTTACAATAATTTTACAATTTTTACTTAATAGTAACAAAACTAAAAATAAAAAATAAAACAACTTACGAATAGCAGCAAGAAAAAGAGGATACGCATCAAAAGTTATCAATGGAATGGGAAGCAGACGAAAATAAAGTTTAAGAACACCAGCGATTACATTAATGTCTTCGTACGCATCACGGCTGATGTCCGAATCTTCACCGTCTAAGTGAAAAGAATTTATTTTAGTGGCAGGTGCGGGTAAAAATTGCAATATTAGTAACCTTTATCAATCGTCAGCCTCAAAGCTTCAATGTCATCGTTAAAACCCGAAACTCGATATAATCCTTCCGCGCCTAAACCTGCAAATCAGAAGTAATGTTTTTAATCTTGTTACACGAAACTGTAATCGTACGAGTTACCTCTGTGTTCAATTTGTTTGATACACATGTCAACTACAAAAGGTCTAACAGTATTATGCGCTTTGACTAGAGTTGTGAGGTCGGTGCCATACACTCGCGTCACATGCTTCAGATCGGGACAACAATCGTTAGGTACATTTTCAGAACACTTTTTATGCGCGCCGAATCCGCAGTCTAAAAATCGATAAAAATCACGTTAAACTCGGAAAACAATTGGAAAATATCAATTTAAATAAAATACCTTCACATTTTACGCCCTGAGCAATTAAACCCCACATAAAGTTCCCACAAAAATCGCACCAGTGAAGACCTTTAAAATTATGCACCTGATAACAAAAACAAAAATACAAAAATTGCACATATATTTTATCGCTAGGAATTTTAACCTTAAACACGTGGGTTTTCTCATAATTCTGTACATTAATGCTATTTCTCTCAAATGCAGCTGCCAGAATTTCTTCCTGTTGATACAAAGTAAACCAAATTCACTTATTAAAACAACAACAACAGAAAAAAAAAACATTCGAACCGTTTTAGTCACAACATCGCCAGGTGGTCGCTCGTAAAAATCGGGCGATGCTGGATCGGGACGGTTACGTTTACGTCGTCGAGAATTCAAAGTCATGTAAGGGCTGAGCTCGTAGTTGGACTCGTTGCACATCATGGCAATGTAATCACCCGCTTTCATCTCCAAGTAGAGAGCAATAAGCCCGTCAGCCACCAAATCGTGTATGGAATAAAAGCGTTTTTCTCCAACAAAATGCTGGCCATCGTAATAAAGTTTAAAGTTTTTGGTCACTCCGCCAAACCTGCAAAAAAATAAATTTATTTAAACAAAAATTTAAAAACTTTATTAGACGCATTCACAAAGTAATTTAGACTAAACAGCATTTTAAACAACATATTTAAACGCCGTGTCTCGATATGGCGCCAGTTTTAAGCTGTTTTCAGTCGCAGTAGACAAGCACAGGCATTTAAGCGACAAAACATGACTTTGTGAATGCACATACAACAAATGCGTACAATCTGCGGCTTCAAAAGTAAATTTACAATTTTAGTTTTCGCAGATTGAACGCATCTGCTGCCACCTGATTTGTACCTCATGCAGAGGGTAAAAGTGCCCGGTGCTCTTTGGCTTTCACGAACCAGATATGCTCCCTCTCTATCATTGAGATAGATATCCGTCTGCTCTCGCGAGATCATTCCGTGGAACCTAACAAAAAAAATTACAATTAGTTAACTAATTCCCACCATCGGAAATCTAAATACTTACTCCTTGCCATAAAACGGGGGCCTATTATGCTTCTGTAATAATCGATAAAATAAAATTGATTAACCACTTTTTATTTGCGATCCAACGTCAACTTTTACCTCTCTAATACACACAACTTTGTGCGGAATTGGTGCTTGCTGTTGCAATTGGTACACTGAAAGATTAAAAGGTCAAAATAAAAAAAAATACTTGGCTTAATTTAATCAAGTGTTAAAAGCGGATGCTTACAATAAGACTTCCATAATGGGGGTATCTGAAAGTCACTTCTTCTTCGCTCCATTTCATTCACTACAAAAAATAAACAACAAAATTGCACCCATTACAAAAATAACAAAAATAGAAATGCGTTAATTAACCAATTAACACAAAAATAGAAAAACACAGCAAGTTTCCGCAGTGACTCATTTCCATGCGTGGAATTACTCATTGTTTTTGTAGCTGGACCAATCAATTTTCTACCTGTTGGCCACGAAATATACAAATATTGCGTGTTGTTTTCACTACTTCACTCGAAGGTAATTTCGTAACAATCAGTCCAGCTATTTGAAATAGATTTCACATAGCCTAAACTTAGTTATCCGGGAGAATTTATCGTTAAGAAATACATCGCAAACAAGAAAATTAAGCGAAATAATTGACATTTACATTTGCGTAACGGTGGAAGCTCGAAATGAGTGCAAAAAAAATCACTTATTCCGCTCGACTAATCAAAAGCAGCAGCAATACGAGTGGGAAAAAATAAAAGCAACATCTTGTATTACGATATTTTTACAACTTGCAATATACGGCTATTCTGGGAATTGAATCGATCAAGAAATGGTCCACGCTTCCTTTTTGTGGTGTTGTTTGATCTATAATCGCGGGCAAAATCTACAAGGTGGAAACACTAGCGCACCTAGAATTCCACACGAAGAGGGTTTGGCCATCATGTTTGAAATAGTTTTTCTTCGCACTGTCCACACAGATTTTGAGTCGGGGATTGATATCCTAGGTCCATTCACATTTCACAATCAACTGAACGGGCACATCCAATGCTTTACTACGGTGTCCGCCATGTTGCGCGGTAGTGAAGACTCCCCACTGCTTCCTCTTTTATTTACCGCCGGACTGATTTTAATGGATAAAAGTGGAAGATTAAAGTGTTGTTAATGAATTAACACATGTGTAATGCAATATGTTCGCTTGTGTGTAAATGTAATTATAAACTAGCTCCCGGTTTTCAACGCATTTCCAAATATAGAAAGGTATTCAATCAAGTGGCGCCATCTGACGGTCCGAGTATAAAACGTATATGCAGCTTCGTTTCGCGTCTACTTTGAGCTCTTTAATTCATCTAGGTACCAGGAGCATCACTTCAGCATTCGGTCAAAGAAATGGTAAGAATAAAAAATAAATAAAAATTTAAAATTTTTACGGTTTATAAACTTTGTAATCTTTTTTTGCTTGAAGAAACATTTAATATTTTATTTTAATTTTAATTTTAATTTTTAAGTTACTTTTTTGTTTGATTTGATCCCGTTCACGGATTTCTTCTACTAATCTGTATTCTTTTCGTTCTAGGCGGATTTAAGCCCAGAAGATGTTGCGAGTAAGTATTAACTTTTGTTTCCAATAGATATCGCAATTATTATCATTAAAAAAATATAATTAACCGTTGCGTTTTAATTTTAACTAATTTTTTTCTTAAAAAGTATTTTTACACGTATTACGGGGATTATTATGAAAGTATTCATTGTGTAATTACGTAATTCGATTTTAGAGAGGTGTTTTCACATTCCTATTTTCATCTTGGAGGGCTAAATTTAGATTGGGTGCGCTCATCTCGCCATACATGGGGCGTTTCCACACGATTTTAAAGTAAATAATCTTTCTTTAAAAACACTAATCCAAAATCTTCTTCTCCTCTTGAAGCAACCATAATTTTAAACGTTTTGGAACAGATTCTTTTCTGCTTTTGTTTTCTCACAATTATTAAATTTGCCCCTTGTGTTCGGCTTCATTATAAACCTACGTGAAAGGAAAAGAAGCCATTCAAAAGAAATTATCCTTTTTGTGTTGAAAAAGTATTCATTGCGCGTACAAAATCTTGGCATTTAGGTCAGACACGAATCGTGACGTCAAGGTGAGGGATAAATCGGGAACGAGTCGGTATAGTAAAGAGAATTCCCGACTGAAAGTTCTCTATAAGGAAGTGGGCCTAAAATAGCAATTGGGATTTTTGTGTTTCTTTCCTATTAGGGTAGCGACATAACTAAACAAAAAAAACAAAAAACAATGTGTTAAATTAAATAAGTTTCAGTCTAGCGAGCGCAACTAATTAATAAATCGATCAATTTACTTGAAACAGAGGGAAAATTGGTTTTTGACGTGTACGACTTTGAAGGAAATGGAAAAATCGACTCCTTTTATTTGGGCGAAGCCCTCAGAGCCTGCAACCTTAATCCCACCATTGCCATCATCGAAAAGATGGGTGGAACCAAAAAGACAGGTGTGATTAACCTTTTAAACGATAATCAATTAGGATGCTCTTTCTATGGATTTATAAGCGTAAACCCTTTCACTTTAATTAATAGGTGAAAAGACTATCACAGTAGACGAGTTCCTTCCAATTTTCAGTCAAATTAAAAAAGAAAAAGACGCTGGAACCGCAGAAGATTTTCTCGAAGGCTTGAAAGTTTACGACAAAGCAGAAAACGGTTGCATGATGGCCGCAGAATTGGCCCATGTTCTTCTCAGTTTAGGTAATAATTGAATCAAATTTAATCATTTTTAATTTTTAATTTTTAATTTTTAATTTTTAATTTTTAATAAATAGGTGAGAAATTGACTGATGCTGAAGTGATGGAGATCATTAAAATCTGCGCTGGAACTGAAGACGACGATGGATTTATCAAATATGAACGTAAGATTTTATTCGAATTGATAAAATGTCTATTTTTTATATATTAAAATAAATATTTGTTTTGTAGCTTTCATTAAAGCCATCGTTGCTGGACCCTTCCCCGAAGAAGCAAAGTAGAACATCTAATTTGTTTATTGATTCATCCAAGAACGTGCATTATCAGTTTTAATTGATTAATGAACAAGTTTGTATAAAACAAAATAAATTATGTAACAAAATTCAGTAAAGATTGACTCGGATTACACGCACAACCTCAGTGCGACTTGAATTGGACCTGGTGAATTCAATTTAACTTGGCCGCAAGCACTAAAATGGTTCTTGACTTACATTTCGAAAAAATACTCTCCAATTAACAAGAAAAACAACTATCACTATCCGTCCGTCACGATCAAATAAACTTGTTGTTCTGGTTTCAAAACAGACAATAAAAAAGTCCATTGAAAACCGCTTGGATTTTTTTGTTATTGTTATTATTTAACAATACGCCTTTATCCATAACCCCATTTATTTAAAACTAAATATATATTTATATCTGTTCTTTTGTCTTTGGTTTATACGAAAACTAAGTGAAAGTTAACGTCAATATGACACACCAACGAGGAAAATTTGTGTTTACTTTATTTCATTACAGATGTCTTCAACTTCCCTTCTATCTTATTACAGTGGACTCATCCACACGAAAGTTGCGAACGACGCTTTTATAATTTCAGTTGGAGATCGTTAATTTTTTGCTAAAAAAAGAGGTATAAGTTGCGTTGAGGCGCTGTAAGGTTGATATAAAATCCGGAGAGTATTGGGTTCAACAACTTATAATAGGTAAGGGGATTTTGATATACTCTCTTTATCTCATCTCTACTTTTATCTCGTTCCGATTTCTACGTTAAGCGAGTGGGGAATCTTTCTAAGGTCTCAAGATAACGTAAAAGTTGAATTTAATCCATTCAAATCGATACCAATGTAAATATAGAAATAAAAACAGGTCGCCATTGATTTCCGCGGTTAAAAAAAGTAAAACTATATTCAGAGACCTTGAATTAAAAAATATAACTCAAATAATCATACCGTAATTCAATTTAAAACGACTTATTTTACATTAAAAACAAGACACCATTTTTTTTAAAAACATTGGCTGTATATTTCTCGATGCGGAATTTTTCACGTATCCATTTATGGAAACCACTCCTTTGGCAAAAGTTCATCATATCTAAACTCGTTCTCGTTAAATTAGCGTTGGAAAAAATTGAACGACCTTGGAAATCCACTACGGAAATCCTGCTATTGAAGTTTCACTCGCTCAATTTTCACCTATTTGATCCGCTTTCATTGCACGCATAAATTAACCATTATACGTCACGGAACGAGATTACCACCTTTGATTAAACGTTTATTTCGCTCGGCACGATCTGGCTCTTCGTTCTTCACCCCGTCCCAGTTCCAACTTCTCCGCCAGCGCTCCTCTCGGAACTAACATCCAAATTCCCTCATTGTCCCGCCAGCTTTCAACCACTCTACAACGTCGCACGCTATTTATTATTCTATGCACCTTGACAACGACTATCAACTTACTTACAGATCAACAAACAAAAACTTTTTCGCGTCAACTTTCCCGCCACTTTGGACGAATAAGAACGAACAAACAGCATTAAATGGCATCGTCGGATGAACAGGCGGCAATAGAAGTTGCAGCAGCTGAACAAGCGGCTAACAATCTGCTACAGAATTTACAGTTCAATGTAAAGGAAAATGGGGAACCTGAAACTCCACTAGGTAAGTGCAACCAAACGGTGCCAAAAGGACTGATTTGATTTTGTGCAATTTGTCGAAAATATAGATTTTTTTTTTAACGGTTATTTACTTAATATATTACCATAATGCGTTGCGTACGTTTCAGGGATCATCGACGTTTAAGTCGACAAGAAAATTTATTCGAAAGATACAATTAACACATCCATGTTTATTGATTCTGCTGTAAGAGTAATATATATACTCGAATATTTAAGTGTTTTTTTCTTTTCTATTTGTTGGCAGTGAGTTACTATTTTTTCTACTTAGTTCCTTTGTAGTTGTAATGAGAATTTTAATGGTTAGTTTATGCATTATTTTTTTTCTTTTAAAACTTGATGGGTTTTGAGTATAAAGGCTCACCTGCCGCTAGAGGGAAGTGCAAGCACCTGGTGATGACCTCTTAGATGCCAATTACTATATTTTCTGCGTTAAAAAAGAGTTTGCTATTTATAATCGGTTCCAATGCTGGTAAATATATTTAGACCGTGCACCGAGGTTAGGAGCCAATTCGGCTAATTTTAATCCCAAAATGTGGGGAGAATTTAAATTCCATCGAGGATTTTAGTTTGTTAATATGCAAATACCGAAATGACGACTGACAGGTGTCATTTCGTTGATTTAAACTAAAGTGGCTTCGGTGTTTCGTGGCTTGTGGGTTTAATATGTGTCAAGGATAATACGAGCCTTTCTTCGTCTAGACGCTGCTTCTGCTTAAACATTTGTTGTCATGGTAACTGGTGCGTTAGCCAGTATGTATAGATCAAATAACCAAATCAAAGAAACGGTTAAGTGCAGTGCTAGAACACAACAGTAATGTGTGTGTGTTGCCATTTACAATATTCTGTAACTCGTGTCGTGGATATTATCGATTTATAGGAATTTTGGGAATGTGGGTGGAATTGGAATTGATTCGTCGAAATAAAAAGAAAAATAGACTTTAATCATTTGGTTTTGTACAATGGCTTCCTTTAAAATGTATTACAAATCGATAAGATTCATGTGACCCTCACCCATTGTGTTTGTTTGTGTCATTAGAATTTCTCGTTGTTTCATTTATTTTCCCACAGAATTAAAAATTCTTTTATGCTTACACACATAAAAGAAAAAATATTTTATAGGAATTTTTTTTGTTGTATTAAAACGCATTAACATCTGTTTCATTTTAATGCACATTCTAAATTACGTCTAAAACTTGATTAGAAATTCGAACAAACCGCGACTGCAGTGAATCGACACTTTTAATTGAAATTCGCAGTTAACTGCACAACAAAAATCGTCTCGACCACTTTTTTTAATTGCTAAATTCGCGTAAAATAGTTACCACAAATTGATGTCATTAGACGTGAAGGTACTCACGTGGTCAGAGCTTACCCTCAATGACAGGTGGCGCATTCCTACGTGCATCTGCATGAGACGGAATGACGTAAGCGGCGCGTGCGAACACCCACCAGTCAGTGGCCTGCTGCCGACTCAGCAGATTGCTCTTCAGCTGCAAGAGCAGACGATTTGTGCATCTCAACGTAAGTTTAGTTAATTTTGATTTTAATTTTCCGTTAACGAAAAAATATATTTTTAACGAGTGTTTGATGTCATTTGAAGAGCAAAACAATTATTAAAAAATATATTTTGCATACGAGTGTGTTTAAGTTCGACTAAGCTGCTAAAAACCCCTTTTTTTCTTCCTGTATACAATAGCCAATCAATATGTTCGAATTGATTTTATATCGCTTGTTGTTTGTTTGCAGGTTAAGCACTATTAGAATAATGACAAAATCGTTAATGTACATCATAAAGTTAAGGATAATTAAGTAGTGGACAAAAGCTGTCGATTTTCTAAAACTGCGTGGTGTGTGAATAAATGCTTTATTTGCCTTTTACCCGGAGAGAATGCCAAAGTATTGACTAATTTATTATTCAACAGAAGGTCACTTTCTATTTTTCTCTTAGACAAATTTACCTAAGGATAGGCTTCTCTGCGATTCGTTCCTGCATTGCAGTGAAATCTAATTTCGAATGGCTCGCCCCATAGATTTTCATTCGACAGAAAATAAATTACACACTGCCTCGCAAAAATAAGAAACAATTAGATTTTAAATGCCAGTTAGATATGGTTTTATTTCGAGTGATTTATCCAAAAAAATAAGTCAAAATGAAAAAAATTTAAAAAAATATTTTTTGCCAAGTCATTCTATTCTGTGAATTTTCGATGCATTTTTCTGACATAATTTTCTTAATTTTACGCTTCGTATTTACATAATGATGCATTGTTAAACGAAGCAAGTTATCTCCAGACAGATACAACTTAATGAAGTTTCAATTGAGTGCTTGAGGAGAAATTTACATTTTTCCACCAGCGTAGAACATGTGCAAGTTATAATATAAAATGTACACAAGTCGTTTGTTTGTTTGAGTGCGGTTGCCCAATATTATTTACAGTTTCACTTTAATGGCGTCTGGAGTGTTGTTTTCTTCAGCATTTTGTAGTGACCTCACTCGTGACCCGTCACCCGTGGACAGGAAAAGAGCACGGTATAAGATTACATTTAGTTTTTGATGTAATTATTTAACGTAATCCTTAAGGAATGTAGTTTATTAGCGTTAATTGACGCCAGTTTTGAACTACTTTGAAAATAAAGTTTAACTCAACAAACCATTAATTTTATAAGACCATTTTTACGTAGCAGGAGTGTCAATTAGTTTTTCTCTCTTGAATTATTAACGGTTTCCTTCATTTGTAATTTAAGACGGAAAATGTTGAAGTGCGCGAAGTTTTAAAAAAAAATTGATACGCAAACATGCTGCAATTATTTAAGCAGTTTCAAGAGACATGCCAACATTTTCTTATCGTTTCATTACGTTAAAATTGTTAGAATGTCAGTTTCATGTTTTAGAATTAAATTTTTTTGTTTAAAACATGTTGTTTTCTGTGTAAACAAATAAAATATAAACCCGCTTTTTTTCGTTCCGGTATTAACTTACCAAACAAAATATCCCAGTTTCTGCCATTGTGTTCCATATTTACTTACACTGTAAGCCTTAGGTGTGTATTTTTTAATTTTTTTAAAATTTAATTTCTAAATAGTTCTTATTATATCGTGTGATGTGAATCGAAAAAGAAAAATCGTACGCTTTACTGCCGGTTCAAAGTCAAGAACCTGGAAAAGAAAAATCGTTGAGTGTGACCAAAGAATTACATAAACCAAACAGGGCAAACTCCCTTCATTCAATTACCAGTTAATTTCTTAATTTGACGTTGCTGCGCTACCATCTTTCAACACAAAAACACAAAATTAAAAATTAAATTACAAACTAATCAATGACTTAAAGAATGATGTTGTCAAAAGATGTCAAATCCCAACATAAAAATTCGAAAAATAAAATTGAAGAAAAAAAACTTACATACAATTCATGAGCAATTGGTTACATTTGAAATGATGTAATCCATTTTAAACGTCCAATCAAAATTCCATCACGAGTCTACTTTTTGAATGAAAGTTGAAGTAGAATTTAAAGTACGTTTTTAAAGTCGTATTTTCCCGAAAAACTGCATTTAATAATGGAATCGGACAGGAGTAGTAGATGACTTGGAAACATGCCGAAAAATTGTCATCTTGGGGGCCCCGTTTAATAGACAAGTCAATTATTGCTATACAGTAACCACAACCACGCCCTCATCAGATAAGAATGAAACAACACACAACATTAATTACGTACACTTCAACCACGGAATTATTTACGCAAGTATTGCGCAACTTCTTAACGTATGCTGTTTTTTTTTTTGTTTTTTTTTTAATAAAGTCAAGTGCTGTAATTACCAAAATGACGTAAAAATATTCGGGTTTTTTAGACTGCAGTATTTATGGCGTAAAATATAGACAAGGGAGTCAGACAGACACACTTCAATAATGAAATGCTAAATGGGTGCACCTGTTAATGAAACTCTACACTTAAACCTGATCTACTGGAACCAAACTACCTTGTCTAACAAAAAAAATATTACTAGAAACATCTAGGATTATTATTTTTTTTATTATCAAGCTTAACTTTTTAAAGATAATAAAAAAGTGATAATGTCCAAGTAGTTATAAATAAAATAATGAAACTACGCGATAAATGTGTCCCTCCCTACGTAATAAAAGATTTAAAAGTGGACTCAAAAAGCATTTGAATAGTAGATATAGCTTTACACTTGATTAAACTGATTAAGTTGTAATATGAAAGACAAACTTTGCAGCAGTATTTACATCTTCAATGAAATAATAAATAAATAAATGCATCGAATGTCGAGTCCAATGTGAGCATGGCGAGTGTGGCTTATGTCCTGTCTTGAGTAACATAATTTATAAACCGTTTTCTGGCCATTCTCCAATCGCTGTATATGACTTGTTTTCAAGTGTACAACCGTCGCCTTTTTGGTGATGAAAAAGTGCGATGAAGCCCGGGCTGAAGGGCAATGAGGCTGAAGCTGATGAGAGGTTTGCACTAAGTCCAATATTCGCAAGAAGAACTAGCCATAAAAGCGAATTGCAACTAAACTAACTTTGGTCTGAACTGACTCAACCAATAAACATGCGACTTGCATGACCACACACTAAGTGGGAAGAACAGATGGCTTCTTAAATTTCTTAGATACTAATATCTCACCTCTTGAAGTGCGAGACTAAACTTTATCTTCGTTTATATGGCCCACTTAAAAGCGCTAAATGAATTTAGTTCTTTGTTTCAAAATTCGTCATTTCTTAACGGGGATTTCACGCTAATTGTTTTGATGTTGTTTTAAAGAGTTAAGCTTTAATTATATCTTTTTTTTATAATTTAATTGATGCTTTAATTGAAAACACTGGTTGTCAGATAAAAGGAGTTGGAATTGAAATCTTCAATACAAAACGAATCAATAAAACACAGTTGTCATTTTCTCACAATGGTTTGAGTGTCTTCTTTTTTTCTTTTCGGTTGGAATTTGCTTAAATCTGTAGGTAATATATATCATGACGCAATTATGCGTTCATCTCCACGCCCATCTCTCACATTTATTGATTACATGTTGCCCAACTAATCTGCAGGCGTTGCAGTCAGGTTCGCGACAAATTATGTTCAATGGGTTTTTATACGGCTGCTGCTGCTGCTAACACACTCGTATGCAAATTGTTAAATTGTTGTTTTGCTTATTGAGTGTTTTTTTTTCTTCAATATTTATTTTTTTATTTCTTTGTGTACGACCTGATTGTAGTAATTCAAAAAGCATACGTTGCTGCATTTTGCTTTCTTTTATTATAGATTTTTTCGACTGTGATTACACGTTAGCAATGTAAAAATATCCGCTTTTCTTCTCCACATTTCCTGCAATATTCGCGATTCATTTTAAAAGGATTACACAAAATGGAGATTGAATGTGAAGATGCGTGTTATTCGAAAGGGATTAAAGAAACTGAACAAACCGATTCATCGCAGCCAAAACCAGATGTGAGTGGCTGTGAAAAAGAGTCAATAATAGGAATACCCGAGACAATGGAACAAAATCACAGTTTGAGTATGTGTTCGTCAAATAATGAGTTTTCTCTAAATGGTGCTAACGACGACGCATCGGTCGTAACGAAGAAAATCGAAAACAACGCAGACGACGGTATTGCGGTGACTGCGGCTGTCTCCTCGAATAATGTTACCAATGGCAGTTCGACGCTTACAACAACAGTGTGTTCAGCCAGTTTGACGAGTGAAAACTCGGATAAATCAGAATTTAGTCTTTCAGAAGTGAATAGTGAAGATTTCAACACGAAATCAATAGCGGAAAGTACAGGGAAAAGCACGAAAATGGACAACGAGATGTTTGTCGATGACACTTCTGGCCAAATATTACTCCCAGAAGAGGAAGAGAGTGCGGAAGACGCAAAACCCTTTCCCGAGTCGGGGGAGTATTTGGGTGAAACAGATAGAAAGCCTTTGCAAAACGAAGTCGAAAACGAAGTTAAATGTCTTTTTGTGGGCGCTGAATCAGAATCAATAAAGAATCCCATTAATGGTTCACTCCTGGGTCACAAAAATGCTGACGAAGAAAAAAATGTTGACACAAACGAAGCAGACGCCGAGATCAATGAAAACAAGACGGAAGTCGAAGCATTTTTACAAGGCGGCGGCGCAGAAGCGGATGTCAGTGACAAGAAAAACAGTCCTGGAAATGCTAAACACGAGCATGGAAGCGGAATTGATTTAAAAAAAGAAAAACCGGAAGATTTGATGGATGAAAACGTCGACGTGGTGTGCGCGGAAACTAATTCATCTGAGCGAAGTGACGTTCCAATTTCAGTGAATGCCAAAAGTGAAAGCCACGTTTCCACGCTGGAAGAGTTAAAGTTTGAAGACGTATTAAAAAGTGGAAGGTCCAAAGGCCTCGAGTTGGCACCGGATGGTGAAGATCAAATGGACGGTGATCAAGGCTCAGTTGAAATAGACTTTATGCTTGGAGATGGTGATGGCGATGAACACGAACAAGTAGAAGCGCAAGGTGATGAAATCGATAGCGATCAAGAGGAGGATAACTCAGAATTACTTGTCGAGGGACATGATACATCGGCTGAGTTTCATTTGCATCAGTTATCGGAAAAAGTTGGATTACAAGCCATAGAAGAAAATATGGGCCAACCGATTGAATTTAAAGCGAAGGGAAGTGAAGAAGACGAAGAAGTTGAACCGAATAATACGGAATACGCAGTTTCCGAGATCCTTTCGGGCGATATTCATGATAAACAGTTGACGGGTGGTTGCGAGCAAGAAAAATCTGAAATTTATTCAGGAGCAGCTGCTGCAAGCAAACTCGAAACTGTGTCCAGCGAAGGTCACTCATCAACGTCTACAGCTGCTGTAGTAGAGGAACAAGAAAGGAGAGCCAGTTTCGAGTCAAGGCCTTTAATTCCGATGGAAACATCTGTTAAAGAAGATAAATTATTGTACTCGGAAGACGAGATAACCCCGAGTGTCGACCAATGGACGCCGAGTCCTTTCAACGCCGAAGTCGTGGATTCCCAGCACGAAACTTCAAGAAAAGAAGGCATTCCTGAGATGCTTCAGTACAGAAAACCAACTAGACCTCGAGTCAGTGGGGAATTGGATGGAAAAATCGCTGAAACCATGCAGATTGAATTACTGGAGGAACAAAAAGAAGAAATAAACGTCGAAACAGACATCGCCTTTAAAGACGAGACAGAACACGCTGACACGAGTACAGTGGAAGAAGAAGAAGCTACAGCAACACCTTCAGACGACCTCACAAAGGAAAAAAATCAATCCAAATTAGAAGAAGACGAAGAGGAAGAGGGGAGTGGAAAACCGTCTTTTGATTTATTAGTTTCGGATGAGAGACCGGTTGAATCGGCTGGTTCTGACGTAATTACAGAAGGAAGTTTCGCGGAAACTGAAAAGAACGATGCACTCAAACAAACAAGTATTATTTCAAGTAGAGAGTTAGATAACGACTCGGATTTACTAGTAGAAGAGATAAAGAACACGGAGAAAGAGAAAGGATTGAATGAAAATGGAAAAACTGCAGCTGGTGATCAAAAGCTTGAGATTATTGCCAGCAAGCAATCCCTGCTGCAACAGGAAAGCGTTAAGAAAATGCACCTGCCTGTTAAAAGTGTCACCACAGCCACCGCAGCTAAAAAATCAGCGTCTAGGGGAAAGATACTTGGCAAAAAAGGTGGGGAAATGTGTATAATAATCAATCATGTTGCTGCACTTTTTTTATTTATTATTTATTCTTCCATTCTAATTTTTAAAAGAAATAAAATACTGAGGGTTTTGTTTTTTTTTCTATTTTTTTCTTTCTTTCTTTATTTTCTCTCTCCTCATTTATCATTTTTATTTTCGCTTTGGCACCGGTTGTTTTCAAATATGAGTTGCTCGTTTGTTCTACCCCTTGTAAAAACCCATTTTGGATGAGTCAGTTGATGTTTATCAGTTTGATTTTGAGATAAAACTTTCGAAATAAATTCCTCTAACATTTACCAGAATGTAAATTATATATAAGGTCCTCGTACTAATGACATCATAGGGCGTCGGCGGGTTTTTGATTACCATATTAGCTGTCCTCATTTTATATTTTAGCTCAACAGTTGGGGTCAAAAATTTGCAGTAAATTGTAAATTAGCGAGGATCAACTAGTATTAAACATTAATTTAAGTTAAACTCCGTGACGCATTTATATGCTAGCAAAACATAACTATTTTTATGTCTGAATATGAGCAGCAGAAATTTGTACGAATGATGTCACATTAACTGACACTAATTACACGTTGCTGTAGACATGCGAAACAGTCTGTAATCTGACATTTCGAATAATTATCATTATTTCCTAATAATGAATGATCTATTGAACGAAGGGGAAATAAAATTTTTTTTCCTCTTAAAAATGTAATTATAATTAATAATTATAATTTAATCATTATTAATTTTATTTAATTATTTAATTTCGCAGTTTGATATTGGTAATTGAAAATTAATTAGAAAAGTCTGAAATCCGAGATCGTATTGTCATTTTGTAATATACCGAAAGCGAAACTTGCTCTTAACGAGCCAGACTGAAGCTGATTGAGGAGTCGGGTCTGGAAGCACAAAGCAGCAGCAACAGCCGTTTGGTGGTGGTGGTTCGGCAGAATTTATTCTAGATTTGTTGGTGGAACCGTTTTTAGTAGTTAAGCGCTTCTCGTCATTTCTCCAGTAGCAAAGGCCCCCAAAAGCATCTTGAAAACAACAAAATCAGGCGTCATGCCTTCTCGGTGTGTATTTTGTATTCATCTTTCACCCATTTATTCATAAAACCCATCCCCAAAATACCATTGCATAAAGCTCGCAGCATCCTCATCATCATCCGCATGGGACCGAATCCATTTTCCATCATACTGAACTAAAATCTTGTGTCAATTTTTGACAGTATTTATATTCAAAATACTCGCGCATATCAATTTTTAACCAACTGCGCCACATTTTGAATCGATCGCAAAAAATAAGACCTTCGTTTTTTTTTTCGTTTTTTCTTTTGCTATCTGGATAGCATTTCCAACTGTAGCATTTGGCGCTGACATTTTAACGGTGGAAAAAAGGCAAAAAGGACTTCTTAAGACGCTGATTTTTAAATTTTGGCACCATAATAGCGTCATAAAAATGGCAATGCCTGTGTGTTTTAAAGCGTGCGAGTACGACGACCTTGCCATGTTTAGATCGATCGTTTCGAGAATTTTCCTCAACATGGTGGCTCTGCTTCGTGGTGCTTGAGGATGCATGCCCTGCACCATTTTAGTCTAGTCGGGGTCCTCTAAAATTTGATTTAAATGCTCCTTTTGTGTTTTTCTATAATGCATGGCCTACATTCCACTTGTAGTTCATTCAGTTAAATTTCCCATCAATATGTCCGCGTGACAACAGTCCCATTTCGCAACATGTAAAATCAATTTATCAGCTGTTTATGTTTATTTATATTTGTGTTAAATGCGTGCTGGTTTATATTCCAGTAATTTTTCACTCGAATTTTTTATTTATTTTACTATTGCAAACATTCCAAAACCAACTTTTGATTTGTATAAAGCAAATATTTCATTTGGAATTCATTTGCAAAACAGATTATTAGATTTAACAACAAAAAAAGAAAATGAAATGATTTAATATCTCTTCATCAACTGATTGTCTTTATTTATTTTTTTTTGAAGCCATTTTTCTTTATTTATTTATTGAAGTTGTCGTTGGGTTTGTGTCGGAGAATAAATAAATTTGATTGTAGAGTTCAGGGTCAACTCATCCATCTTTCACACAGCATAGAAGCTGTAGCAATTTCAATGAGTGGTTCATTCATCTTAAAGGGGTGTTTTAGTATCAGCGATTAACGACACAAAAGTAATTTTCATTTGATTGGAACAAATGTGGGTGTGATGATTCGGAATACACAAGATGAGGAAAAAAAAATATTTCTTCAAAAGCATTGACCGGATGCATTAAATAACCTTATGGCATCAGTAGGGTTTCTGATTGGATCTAATAAGGCTGGAATTAATTTATAATTGTATTTATTGCCGCACGAACTTGGTCGGAAGGAATGAGCTACGTGTTTAGACATTTGTGTATTCAAACAGAACACTGATTTTCCACTAGTGTTTATATAAAGACTTGGAACTTTGCCTTTTCCACTGAAATCTTCTTCGCCTATATATAACGTGCAACGATTTAGTTTAAATTTAATAACTTGTTGGTCCGTGTAGGAGTTATACACTCCTATTATTTCTTCATGTCTAATTGAATCGCCTTAATTGAACTAGTTTCAGAGCGACGAGCGAGTCTACGTGCAGATTGTAGGCGGTAATTGCTAATTCGACCTTGATTTGGTATTGTTACGCGTAACATGGTCGCGCGATACAAAATTGTTGCAAAATTCAATAAACAATTTTCGTATAATGAGAAAGATTTCGAATAATACGAAACAATTCCTGTTAAATTTTTTGTACGTAGATGTAGGCCTATTACCAAATGAGTTCCGCGTTACTTTCCATTTCCTGCCCTCTTTAATTTTAAAAATTTCTCACACTGTCATTGGCCGATCGGGGGAAGATGTTGGCGTGATCTGCCGATACATCTTTTCACCATCCATCTCCACACCGGAATCGAAGCGTTCGCCATTCTAGCCCGAGAAGAGGCAATTAAACTTGTCACTTCTTAGGCCTAAATTTTGCTACTGTGTGTCAATTTAAGACATTCAATTTTTGCTTTATTTTTGCTTTGCACCGACTTCAAATGAGGGTTTAAGAAGGTACACGATTGTTGCACACGTTTCAGTTCAAATTTTAATCTCTTTATATTAATATCTTGAATAATTTTTTTAAACCTCTTAATGTTTATTGTATTTCTTTTAGAGGCGGACAATGACAGTGGTGTTGATGAAACAACCCAGGCCAAGGTAAATAAACTTAAACTAATCTCGTTGTAACAAAAATTTACACGTTGTTTTGACCACATTTATTATTTTATTTTGTATAAGTGCATTTTCAATTAGACAAAACTCGTTTCGGTGCATAACGGTAGTGTTTTCATTATGGAAATGGAGAAAAAAGTGGAAAAAATGAAATAGAGTTAGAAAAAAAAATGGCTTTATTGCCCAAAGGTAGCAGATTTTTCATTCTTTTTACCTTGAGGAGACCAAGTTGGAGGAAAATACATCCTGGTCAGTACCCAGGTGGAACATGTAGGGTGCGGATTATTAAGACACGCAAAAGCGTTTATGTTATAAAAGTTGTTTATATGAAAATGAGCATTTGACTCGAAATGATGTCCACGCATTTCTGGGACAGACTAAAATCGAAAGGAAACTTGTGGGCCGAGGACATGACGTTAACAATTTATTTCACATCGTGGCAGGTTGAAACCAAGAAGAACGTTCCCACAACTCTCAAAGGCATCCCGCGAAAGCAGCAAGTAATTACGTCACCGACTAAGCGTTTACCGTCTCCGACCAAAGCGCTCACATCTCCCACAAAACAAATGGCATCCGCAAGAACACCGCTTTCGCCGTCAGGAATGAAATTCAATGGGAAAACGCCGACATTGGAACAAAAGAGTAAGTTGGCCTTGAAAAAAATGTGTCAAATAGTCAAGTGGAACCGCCTAATCATCATCCATCAGGTACGGGTCCGTGAAGGACATCTCAATCATCGCCAAGATGTTACTTACGACTTAATGAATTTTCACTTGACTATTCGTGACGAATCGAATAATGGAATTAAATTAAATTAAATTTTAAAATAATAAAAAAGAAAAAAAGAAAAGTTGATATTGCATTTCCTTTCTGGTTGATGCTCAATTTTTTTTATTATTCTGTTTTTTTTTTATGCGTCTAGAATTGCCCATGAACAAAATTGTCGTTGGTCAAGCTGCATCCCCAAACTTGAAGCAAGTGAAATCCAAAGTCGGTTCCATGACTAATATGACCCATCGTCCTGGTGGAGGAACGGTTCGAGTTGAATCAAAACAACTCAATTTTTCACAAGCTAAATCCAAAGTTGGAGCTGTGAATACAAACTACAAACCTGGAGGTGGAGATAAGAAAGTACGAGCACTTCTCGATAGAGGTATTCAGAATCTGTTTTGTACTTGGCGAGCACAAGTTCCATTACACATAAAGACAAAGATGCAAATGGAGCAAAGTGCAAATCCGAAAATGTTAGTTTGGTTAGGCTCGACTGCAATGATCTTTAAAAATCAATCAAAATGCAAAACAGTTTCCCGATACCATTATCTAATAATAATAATTATTATTTTCTGCATATGTAATATTTTGTTTTGAATCTAAAATGCAGATAGAAAGTAAAAAATTAGAATGGAATGCAAAATCGAAGATTGGTTCGTTAGATAATTCAAATCACAAACCCGGAGGTGGAGAAAAAAAAATAGAATCAATAAAGCTTGATTTTAAAGACAAAGCTACATCAAAAGTCGGCTCCGTTGCGAACCTCAAGCACCAACCAGGCGGTGGAAAACTTCAGGTAAAAAAAAAAATTTTTAATTCAAATTTTTTATTATTTTTTACAAATATTTCCGTCGTACATTATGAGTGACGCTTTTAGTCTTTGCACCCGCTTTCACTGTTTACTGTTGACAAATTTTTGTGGAGACTGGACGGCATTTACGCATTTTGAACTCTACACTTGAATTTGTTATCATCAGCCAATTCACACTGCACCCCCTGTTTTCCAGATTGAAGAGCATAAGTTGAATTTTAAAGACACGGCAAAATCCAAAGTTGGATCGTTGGACAATGTCACGCACAAACCTGGTGGTGGTTCTGTTGTAATCTTTGACGATTGTAGGCGGCCTACATCTCAGTCCAATTCCGAAAGTCAGGTATGTCGGAATGTATCCCATCAAACAACCACTTAATCTCGATTTAATCCGGCTCGTAACCCGATTATAAAATTTAAAAAAAATTCCATTATTTTTTTTTCCTATCTCTTTCAGTCAACTTATTTTCCTATATACACCGCTGGTTTTATTTATTAAAAAGTAAATAGAATTAGAATAAAATTAGAATAATTGCCGTTTGGCAAACGAATTCTCCGCGTGTTTAATTAATAATGAATTTATTTTTTCAGTGGTAAAATTTTTTATAAAAAAAAACAAAAAAAACCTGTGTTTAAACTGGAAAAAATGGATATTTACAGAGTCCGCCTCAATGTATGTCACCAGGACTCCCACAGAATGGGTTGACACCAACGTCGATTGAAGGTATTCCCGAGTAGGAATGAAATGGAAGGAAAACAACTGCTTCAGCAAATTTCTTCTTTCGCAGCTGCAGATACTTTTTTTTTTTAAGATGAAAAAACAAAGTCAGTGCCAAGATCAGAGATTGTAATCTTGTAAACTGTTACCCAATCTACTATTAATTGTACGAAATAAAAAAAAAAAACAATGATAAACTTGGGTTTAGTTGAGGTTATGTGAATTTTTCGACTTTATTCGATTTGATAATCCTTACAAAATATTAGATTTAACTTGAATGTTATCATTATTTTATCCTCCACTAATTAATTGATTCACAAACTAACCACAAACTTGTACTTACAAACATTTGCCCCTCAAAAAATGTAATTGTGTTGTAAACGTTGTTTTGCCAATGAGTTGTGTCATTAACAAAATGGCTGTGATGAGAATCAGTGTTGTTGTATTAACATGGAAAAATGTTACAAATTGTGCTGATGTTAAAAAGATACTGGTACACATTGTAGTTTACTGCAGTATTAACATTTTAAATTGTTTATTACTTTTATATAAACCATGATTTAGATTTTAGGATCTAGTACACTTTTATACCGGTAGATGCTGGAAACGGAGTATTGTAACACTGTTTAACCCTAATATATAGATGCAATTTTCTTTACAGTTATTTTGTACTGAATGTGAAAAAACTTGACATGTATAATGTTTTCTTTTTTTGGGATTGTTGAGGCATTATTTATGTGGTGGTATGGGGCTCAAGATATATTACAAAATGGCGCCGCCTTTGTGTAAAAAAAAAAAAAAAAAGATTTCTAATGTAATATCGGTTGTGATGGTCTTTTGCAACCTCATTTTGTGTTCGGGGAGTCAATACTTCTATAAAATTTTCACGATAAAAAAAAAATATTACAGTAAAAAAAAAAGAAACTGTCAATCGAAACTGCGCAACTGTCAAAACAAGACCCGGGATGAAATTGGACATGTTTATCAAACGCAGAGTTACAAGTTTGTGGCTGGATTGTTTATAAAAACAAAACATCTATGGCACAATATATAATAATCTATATACTGTCTAGATTTACTGGTTAGTTAATTAATCCACTACAAAACTGTCAATCTTAATCAAATATTCCGATCATTATAATAAATAACTTAACTATTAAGTACTCGGTATTGCAATCATAAATTTCACATCTTCACTTGTTCATGTTTGGCATAAATAACAAAATTGACACGGGAGTCTTATTTGAATTGAGTTATTTCAGATTCCACACACCTGCTTAATTGTAATTTATATGCTCCTTAGATGTATATTTTAAAATCAAGTAATGTTTACGTTTTCCCCTCCTTCAATATTTTGTATTGTGTTGAAAAGTTGTTGATTTTTTTGTCTCCTGTAATAGGATTATAGGAACGAACGAGCGTGTATTCTGTAAGGAATCGTGTGAAATGTATGTGTGGATGTGGATAAGTAACTTTCTCAACACATTTGAAAAATAAAGTTCTGCTCTCTCTTAGTGCATTTCAAAAAAACAAATATGTTTTGGCGTTTGCGTTATTCCGAAATGCGTCAATTCTCACAGCAGAGAATCGGATCACAAAAATGTCTCCACGTGTATGGCTCTAGGAGTGCCGTATCTATATCATCAGAATCACCGATTGACATTCGGTTATTTGTTACTAATGAGTCGTGATCCCTAAGTCCTGTATCGATTTCATCATTATCGAGTCCTAAAAAAGCTTATTTATTACCGCTTAAAATATACAAGTAATACATCAAACTGACACGGCACTGATAGCACTAACAGTAGACTTACTACGGTTTCTTTTACGGTCGAAATCGGATGTGTTAGGGACGTTAGCAACTGGTGGCAAATTTTGTTTTAACGTGCAGCCTATTGGAGGCCATAATTCATCGTTTTCTAATTCTAGTTTAATTTGTTCGTGGGGACTAGGAGAACCAAAATTTGATCGTAAAAAAGGAGCTAGAAATTTCGCTACAAATATTTTGACAAAATATTCCTGCAAAAAATTACAGATCTATTACGGACTTGTTTTGTTTACACGTCATTGGCTTAAAAACGTACCTCGAGGAGGTAGCTGAGTAAGCAATGTCCAACGATAATTCCGAATAGAATAAGGTGGTATTCGATTTCGGGTGATGTTATTAACTAAATAAATTAAAACTTGAGACCTAATTTTGTTATTAAGCTTTGTTTTCTCACCGTTAATATTGACATTAACCACTCTGATGGGTAAATAGTTAAATAAGTTGAAAAAATGAACATTATCGATAAAAATGCTGTTAATATTTCTAAAAAGAAATATTATGGTTAGGGTATGTTTTTAAAAAGATAAAATATAAATTTACTATTGGTGTAGAGTGGCTGTCGAAAAGGCGGCCCGTCGGAAAATATAACAACGGCTGTTAAAATGCTGAAAGCACATGCAGTGAATAAAGTTGTAGTTTCTGAAGTTGCAGGCAGTTTTAGGAGTCCTACTTGATACTGAAATTCCTGATACCTAGACAACATAAATTTAAAAATGATAATAATCATAATATAACCATAATTTAAAAAAAAAAATTACCATGGCTGTGCTTTTAAAAATTCCCAACAGACAACGTACATTATTAACTGCGAAGATAAAAATATGAATATTGATATCAGCGGTACCATCCCAAATAATTTTTTTAGAGGTTGTGCTTTGACTACGTCGGTATAAGCGTTGGAGTTGCCAACTAAAATAAAAATGGCAAGATTAATTTCAACTTTATAAATTAAGCTTAAAACTACCTACATAACATAGCAGGCATAACACTAAGAACGAGGTCCCAATATAAAAATTGGCCATCATTAGGCCTAAGACCGACCTATAAAAACAAAAAATAAATTGAATATAGTTATCAATCTTAAGTAGCACATCAAACTTACGTAGAACAACATTAGCGTAACAAATAAAAGAGAAAAACAATATGCAACTTCGTACTTAAAAATTCCCGTGCAGGAGACGAGAGAAGCTCGACCTTCTCTATTAATTAAACGGTACAAAAAAATTATATGTGTTGATATTTTTGTACTTATTATAAATTCGTTAATCACCTTATAAGGGACAGAACGCAACTAATATTTTGATTTTTAGACGTAAAAGGGGCAGCCACAGATGCTTCAGCAAAACTTAACGAAACACCTGCATGAGCACATTTTAATGCTCCGCAGTCATTCGCTCCATCCCCACACATTCCAACGTGATACCTAGAAAAATAAAAAGTCATTTTAAGACAAATAACTAAAATATATCATCATCTAATTACCCTAAGGATTGCAAACATGTAACTAAATGTACTTTTTGCTCGGGCAGCATCCTCGCAAACACAGTTCCTTGCTCGACAATTTTTTGCAACAATTCGCGATCGTAAAGGCGCAGTAAATTAAAGGTTTGACCGTCTAATGCAAAATGGTGTTTGGTTTTCGACAATAGTTCTACGCAACAATTCTAACAAAAAGAAAAAAATAACAGACTTTTAATTTTTATTTTTCAAAATGCCTTTTTACTTGATTTGAGTATACTGCCGAATGATTTTTGTTGGACGACGATGCATTTTTTACGTTTTCAAAATTGATAGCAAGTAATTTTTCAGACTCTGCGATCAGCTCAACATTAACTGACACCACTACATCTACATCACCGATCATGCCACATTGTTCCGCAACGTTGATAGCAGTTGATAAATTATCTCCAGTCACCATCACACTTCTTATATCAGCAAATTTCAATTTCTCCAACGTTTCAGTTGTTTCAGGTTTTAAAAAATTTTCGAGTACTATCAGGCCAAGAAATTCAAGATTACATTCCAAGTCGTCCCTGCAAAATATAAACACAATTACAATACAAGCTTATAAAAAAAATAAACTACGCACCTCGTCATGTTATTTATTTTATCCCAATTAAAAGATTTTGGAAAAGGTCTCCACGCGCAAGCAATAACTCTGTTACCTTCTTTCGTGTGTGTATTTAACACTGACTTAAATGAAGATGGAACTTTGAAACAAATAAATAGTAACATTATAATTTATTATTAGTAAATCTAATATTCCTTTACCAGTATTTGCACAACAGAGAGAAGCAATCTTTTCAGGCGCGCCTTTACTAAAAATACAATAATTAAATGAATTATCTGGTCTGACAACAACACTTGTTCGTTGCTGGCTCGATTCAAAGGGATACTGCTTTAATATGATTAATTTTACAACCTAAAAATATTTTTAAAAGTTTAGACACCACTATAATATCTCATCAAAAAGCGAACCTCATTTTCACGTATAGAACCGGACACGGCAACTGGCGTACAAAACCTCTCTATTACGTCAAAATCAACATTGTCCTCCAAAACCTAAATAAAAAACTTCAGTTCGAATGACTTACAATTGTATATGTCAATCAGCTTACCCAATTAATTGATTCAAAAATGATTTTATCTAAAGGATTTCCCACAATTGCTCCATTAATTATGCTAAGATTATGACTAGTTGCCATAGCTGATAAAAGTGAAGAATTTAAAGGCTTGAACGGTTTGTAGACAGGTTCGTTGAATCTGTAAATAGATTGATGTTTAATTTAAAGCAAAGAAAACACACGAAGGAATATTACTCAGCACTTTGAACTGGAATAACAGCTTGCAAATTGAGACAGTCCTCGGTCAAGGTTCCAGTCTATCAAGAAAATTTTTACATTTGGTACGTTTTTTTTTTCTTTTCAATCTTCTACCTTGTCAAAGCAAACAATATCTAATCCAGCACACATATTAATGTATTTCGAACTAAGACAGTAAATATCGCACTTCTTGAGTCTTCGTTGAGAAATAGCTGTAATGGATGTATAAGCTGCTGGAAGAATAGGTGGTACTACGAAAGTAATTATATCCAGAGTAAACACGACAATTTCAATCGTAGTGGCCTAAAACAAAAAACAAAAAAATTAATTTTTAATAATAAACATCTTTTAACACATTACTCCTCTTAATGTCCATATAAGGGCAGTGTAAATAACAGCAAGTAATCCAAGAAATAGAAATATAGCAAAGAACTTGATAAAATCGGAGTAAAATTTAAATTCAACTGGTTTCGGATATAAAATCGACCGGACTAAATCACCCTTCATCGTGTTAAAACCTAATAATACAAATAAAAAAAACGTTAAATTTAATAGAGTCAACAGCTCATAATTCTTTTTCAAACCTGTCCTGAGAACAATAGCTTTCACTTTTTCATTTTTGACAGATCTAGACTGCAACAGATAAGTTCCGCAAAATAATATGTGCTTTTTATGCTCTTCGATGTTTAGAATATCATTCGTTTGGGGTAAAGAAATTTTTGTAACTGGAATACTTTCACCTAAAACCAAAAGAAAATTTATTTGTATTTTTCTTTTAAAAATAACAAGACTAGTAGAGTTACCGGTGAGAGCACTTTCATTCATAATACATTGACCTTGAATGAGCACAGCATCGCACTCAAGTACGACATTAGGAGTTGACAAGATAATTACGTCACCAGGAACCAATTCGTGCGATGACAAAATTATTTCTGAAATTATAATCTTTAATAATAAATAACGAACTAGTTTTCACATAACACACCTTCATTTTCTCTCAAAACTGTCACCATGGAGCTAGAAGCTACTGCGTTCTTCAAAGCAATGCTTTGCTACAAAATTTAATTTTCCTGCTTAAAAACGACTGCCCAAACTGTCAAAACTTTCCCACACACCTTCCGTGTTTCCCAGACTGATATTCCAATTGAAGAAGCAGATAATAAAAAAATGCAAGCTGTAAAATAATAATAGTACTGGCACATCCACAACACTAACGCGAATGCCTGAAATATGTAGAATGGATTAATTGCCTACAAACAAAACTTGTTTTAGTAAAATACATTCATTTTATCTCCTTAACATTATAAAACCTCATTGCTTAGTAAATAAAGTATAGATTTCACTTCGATGGCTATGGAGTTGTGACCGTAAAATTGCAATCGCGCTTCTGCAGCAGCCACTTCCAAACCCATTGCATTATCATGAAAAGAAGCGAAAGACTTGGTATTTTTAGCATCACTGTAACATGAGAAGATAAAAATTAAAAATAATTAATACATTTAATTTTAAAATAAACTTACAAAACTTTAGAAAATTGCTTTGAACTGCTGCTCCAAACATATTTAATTTTTTTATGGATAAAATATTTTTTCGACCGTCTCTTCTCGTAATATTGAACAAATAACAGTTTCACTTTCTCCACAAACTCTTGCCCGTATTCATCCTTCAAATCAGTTGATATTATTTTAAGATTAAAAGTAAAATTGTCAAATATTGATTCAATTCATTTCATACTTTGATCAAAATTTTTTCAGCAGAGTTTAAATCGCATGGAGTATGTGACATTTTCAATTGTATGCTTTTCTTCCAACTTAGAACTATTAACATAAGACCACCAGACAGGAAAATGCTCAAAATCAGCAGTATAAACCGAAATATTGACCAACGATATCCACGGACGACCTGCAAATTTTAAGTTTAAAAATGTAAAATAACCAAAATATAATAATAATTACCATTTCGTCCTCCATACCCGCATTGATTTTGCTGTCAACAGGTACCATCTTTTTGATATTACATAAATTCTTCTGAAATTATTTTTTAAATGGGTCCTTAATCAATTTTAACCGAAATTTAATTCAATCGAGCTAACATACAGCCACTACTTGTTATCACTAGACATAAAAAATTCACTATGTTAAATGCTAAAAAGTGTCAGTTATATTGTCGTGAACCGAGACGAATTTTTACAAGCTAATTGTCAATTATCACTTACTAAACACATAAAGGATGCGAGGTTATTTTTTGATAATCTTGATCATCTTTGGAGTAGGTCTTTTTTGAATTACTAAGGAAGGAAATGATTGAAACAAACTCCAATTAAAGATTTTTGGAGACGAATTTCTCTTATCTACTTGCTTGATAATTTATTTCCTGTTCCTAAATTTCATGTGACGAAATAAAAAGTTATCACATGATATAAATTTTCCACAAAAAAATAATCTTTTGCAACTATAGAACTAAAATTGAATTAATGCAATTAACAACAAATATTAAATTAGCATTCATCTAAAAATACACTAATAAAGTTTCTCGAAAAAAAATATGTAAACAACTTAGTTGATTAAAATATTTTAAAAATGTATTTAAAAACAAAAAACGACAATATTTATGTGAGCCAAACACAAATTGGTTAAAAATTAAACAATTTAGAAATCGTTTAAGAATTCTAAAAATTAAAAAAATTTAAAGTTCAATTAACGTGACCTATTATAAAATACCGTGTGCTAGTTAAGATTATTTCCGGCTAATTTTCTCCCAACAAAGTTGCTAACAACTTTGTTTTTCATGTTAAAATTTATTTTCAAAATACATGCGATTTGGTATTTCGTTTTCATCCCGTAGAATTTGCGCGTAAGTTCAACTTCATCTTCGTTGTTTTCAAAGCCTTTCTTAAAACCACGAGACCCATAACAAATTTGGTTATAATGTTGTAACTACATCTGTCTAGAAGATAACATTTTATTTGATTAATTGCTTACCGGTACATAATAAATGATCTTACCTTCTTATGTGCTCCATGTCAAAATAAAATGCAAAAACATGAATTAAGATTGTAATAAAAACTTATAATATCAGAAAAAATGTTTTGAAAATATAGCAAAAGTAATGGAGAAAAAATGGCAAAATGATGCAGAGAAAGTAGCAAAAAGTAATAGAAAAAAGTGGCAAAATGATGCAGATAAAGTAGCAAAAAGTAATAGAATAAAGTGGCAAAATGATGCAAATAAAGAAGCAAAAAAACATACAGAAATAGTAGCAAAAGTCGGAAAAAAGATAGAAACCCTACAACCAAAAAAGTGGGTACACTAGGATGTATTGGCACCACAGGTACGACTTCGGCATCGTACGATCAAACTTTGACGAAACTCTGCAGTGAAGCCTAACCTTTTCTTACTTTTTCTACAACAGCGTCTGCATTTATTATACAAACTGTCAGATTTAAAATTCCCGTATTAATTGACTTACCAGGTATTGGAGTTTTTAAGGTGTACAATAAAACATTCAATTGAACTACAGTGTATTCTATTCATGACACCAGACTCAACTAATGCCCGGCAATGTAAAATTTGCAACAGAATAACTAATTGACCCCTTTAATGAGAGGTTAATACTCTTCCATGATCCTTACATATCAGTTATTTTAAAGTAAAACACTAATTATATTTGAAAGCGGTCTAACTACACAAAGTTGAGTTTTGGCCTGCGTACTAATGGAAACCGAGTTCAATTAGAGCCCCGCGCATTAAATGCAAAATGCGAAATATACGAAATCGAGTTCGTTTGAAATAATGGTTTAAAAAAAAATTGGCACTTTTCTACAAAAACGTGCAAAAATGGTTCGTTTTTTATCAAAAACAATCTATAAGAACCGAAAACGTATACGTATCGTATGCTTATCACGCGTTCAATTAAAGACCCACGCTCAATTAGAGACATGCGCTCTAACTGCAAAATTAAAATTTTGCCCGCAACTAGAGACCCGCGTTCAATAAAAAGACATACGGTATTTTTGATTGGTGTCAATCATCTCGATTTTAATTTTCGTCTCTTTCATAGAAAGCGGTATTTTTCACTTTTTTAAACGACTTTTATTTAACTTGACCAAAAGTTTCAACTTCTGGTTACGTCACACCATTACTGACACAGTGCGTCATTCGGCAAGAACCATTTGCCCCCTATTCTACCTTTTTTTAAACCCTTTTTAAAACCTTTTGTTTTTTTAAAAATGGATGCTGATCCACTCGTGTATAAAGCAAAGACTCTTCACGAATCACTGCACAATGATTAAACAAGTTTTCTACTAGTTAAGTGGCAAAATAAAAGTCTTTAAACAAACAACGTAGTTTTTTTTATATTTACTCGTTCACTGGTAGAAGAAACTTTTTAATGTTTTGACGTAGGACTGCTTCCATCGACGGTCCCTTTTGCGCCCAGATTTTGTTCGGGCCCTATTGCATCTAGAATTTGTCCGTAACACGCGTTAATTAGATCAGCTTGTTCTTTGGGAAGTGTATCCGCTATGCTTATGCTAGCAGCCACTTCCAAGCCCATTGCATTATCACGAAAAAAAGCGAATGACTTGGTATTTTCAGCATCACTATAACATAAAAAGAATAAATTAAAAAATAATTAATACAATTAATTTACAATTACTTAGAAAATCTTAGTAAATTGCTTTAAACGATTACTCCAAACATATTTAATTTATTTGTGTATAAAATATTTTTTCGACCGTCTCTTCTCGTAATATTGAACAAACAACAGTTTCACTTTTTCCACAAACTCTTGCCCGTATTCATCCTTCAAATCAGTTGATATTATTTTAAGATTAAAATTAAAATAGTCAAATGTTGGTTCAATTCATTTCATACTTTAATCAAAATATTTTCAGCAGAGTTTAAATCGCATGGAGTATGTGACATTTTCAGTTGTATGCTTTTCTTCCACCTTAGGGTTATTAACGTAAGACCACCAGATAACAAGCTGCTCAAAATCAGCTGTAAAAATCGAAATATTGACCAACGATATCCACTTACGACCTGCAAATTTAAAACGTTAAAAAATAAAATAACCAAAAAATAATGATAATAATAATTACCATCTCGTCCTCCATTGACTTTGCGCTTCGGTATAACACCAATTCTATTGAAATAATTTTGAGCCGCGTCAGAGCAGGCTACAAGTAAAATTTCTACACGAAATCGTGCAGAAATAGCACGTAGACTAGTTCTACACGAAATCGTGTAGAAATAGCACGTAGACTAGTTCTACACGAAATAATCCACGTGTTATTTCTACACGATTGAATGCCACTATAGAATGCCATCAATTTTGTGTAGAAATAGCACGTGGACTATTTCCACACGATTTCGTATAGAAATAGCATGCGCATTCAAAAATCAGAGCATTGTAATTGAAAATATGAATTGGTAATTTATTATTTTTTTTATTAAAATCTATTACCGATTTATAGAAGGACATCAAAATCGTGTAGAGATAGCCACTCCGAATTTTTATTCAATTGGAGTTTTGGAATATGTCAACTGTTTTTGGCGTGACGAGTCTGACGACGCGCGCAGCTTATAACCACTAAAATAACGGTGAAAATCCATTGTCAACTGTTTTCGTTTTCATTCACACGGTAATGTCGAAACAACATTCACACGGCGCGGAATTGGAACCGCAATACCGGCCAGCGCAGAATTGGGACCGCATACCCCATTGTCGCGACTAGGGTATGTAGAGATTTTTGGAATATATCTTTTTAAACGATTTAACAAATTTATCCTCTCCATTGCGAGTCGTGTAACAAAATAAAATTTTATCTCATGAATATAAGTTTAACAAAAAAATTAAATCTATGCAAATCGGACAACAAAAATTAAATTAATATTCACCCGAAAATACACAAATTTTCCATAAAACAAAAATATAAATAAATTTGTTAGTAAAAATTTCGTAAAAAATTTATTTAAAAAAAAATAGTTATAATTTCTGTATGCCAAACATACACTATTACTTAAAAATTAAACAATTTTGAAATTGTTTAGAAAGTTTAAGAATGAAAAAATTAAGGTCAACATTTGTTTCCAATAACTTCTCCTAATATAAGACATGCTGCTTTATTTCCGACTAATTTTCTTTCAACAAAGTAACTTCTTGAAGCCGGAAACTATAAGGAGATTTAGCTTGAATTTAACTAACCCTGATAAAAGACTTGTACACTTACAATTTTCTTTCCTACGTTAAAATCCATTTTCGAAATATACGCATTCCGATCATTCGTTTTAATCCCGTAGAAGTCGCACAGTTCTTCGACTTCATCTTCGTTGTTTGTTTTCAATGCTTCTCTCAAAAATTCAAACGGTAACGACTGTCTATTGTAAGCGTGACTCATAATAGTCAAAACTTGTCTACAAAAAAAAAGATTTTATTAATTTAAATGCTTACGGGATAAGTGATTTTACCTTCGAATGAGCTCCATGTGATAATGAATTGCGCAAACTTGAAAAAATGTAAAATTGTTAATCAGGCGCATTACTCGAATGTAATTCCTCTGCCTCCAGAATCCAACAAAATTTATGGCTATTTTAATTTGAGATGATGACCTAAAAAATTAATTTAAAAAAAAAATTTAATTCCGTTATTTTAATTTAAAGAAAATAAATTATTTTTACGTTACTGCCTGAGGTAAACCGATGACGTACGACAAAGATTCGTCCGACTCCAGATTGTGTAACAAATACAAACACACGATTTCTGGTTCAAAACAATTATTGTCCATCTCGTAATGTTTCATCAGTTGCTTTAAACATTCTTGCATGTGAGTTGCATTAATATGAGAATCAAATACTTCTAACGGTTCTTCACACAGTCTACAATATAAAAAAACTAATCAATTTAATCGCATTATATTAACATATCACGTGTTTTACTTGTATGCTGAATATATGTAAAATTTTACTGCCGTTTTTAATATGAACCTAGAGTCTGACCCTCGTGCATTCTGTATGATTAAATCTTGTCGAATAGCTCGAATTCTATCAAATATAAAGTCGTAAACTATATTCCAACGAACATCCTTTCGTGGTGAGATCCTGAAAATACAACTTCGTAAGTCACATGTGTATTTCAATTTTTAAAAAAATATTTGATTTACATTTTAATTAAATATATTATCGTTTCTTTTAAAACATGGATTGGCCGGAGATCTTCCGCAGCTACTGCGTATCCAGCGGCTGAACGACGAAATTCTTTTACAACCAGTAACGGGTCTGCTCTTGGACTGAAAAGTCAATAAGTAAAATTTATTTCACTCACAAATTATGTACGGTTATACAAACATACAGTTTTGCGATTGAATCTTGTTTCATTTCCAATATGTGCAGCGCTCCTTCTCTGGCCCTTCTACGATAGAATAATTCAACGTTATAAATTCTTAATGTCCCGGAAGTTGCTACGTATACTTTACCTAAAACATTCTTTCTTCGGGCACATTTCTTCACAAGTTCCTATTAAGTAACGATTCATTATGTAAATTTTTGTAGTGTTTCGGTCAGCACATAAAACACGTCAGAAATTTTTATAGCAGTCTTTTAAAGCATATACACCCGCGACGACGTAAAAACAAATTAAAAGATTCGACGGAAGGCCAAAATGTACATTTCAAAATTGCAGAAAATAGTTTAATGCATTTCCAGGTTTTATGAAGTTTACGAAACTAAATCTCGGCGGTTAGGTCCATTTTAGCACAAACCTTGGTTCATGATTTTTAGGTATTGAAAACTACAGGTCTAACAAGTAAGTAACTGGCTTTAGCTGATGAGATCGCTGATTGGTGGGTTATAAGTAAACATAACATAAACTAAACGTCGCAGGTATCGATGTTAATTCTATTCGTATTTATTTTCAGCTCCGATAAACTACGATATAATAGCCCAACTTCGTCCAAAATTATAAATAAATACTTAAAAAATACATACGCATCAAACACCTCTCGCCTTCCGTACACAATTAAAAGTTACTATTAGGTCCGAGAGTATGTTGCCAATCAATAAGGTCGCATACTTTCCATACTTTGTTATTGATATTTAAAATACTTGTCGTTTAATCTGATTGCATCACGTTTTAGCTAACCCTCTGATTAGAGCTCCCGCAATTTTTTTCCGAATAATTCGCAACTTTTATTTGCCTATAGATTTGTAATTTTATTTTTTAAATTTTTTTGCAACATTGCAAACCAGAAATTTGTACTGTCATTATTATAACATCGGGCAATTTTCCTGAATAAAACAGCATCATCATTTGTAACAACCAATCGCTTATCACATCAAAACACAGGATCCAATATTAGTCATTACAGTTTGGTCTAAAAGCGAGCAAGTTGATTGCGAAATTCAAATGATTTCGCTTCCTCCATTAGAAATCAACCAAAACAAGAGTTAAAAATAGGTAAAAAACATTTATTACATCTGGTTTCCTGCACTTATATTTTATAGTTAATCCGTTCCAGCAATACCCTCAAAACTTTGTGTTATAAGTTGATGGTTTCCATGGAATCTCAAATTGGTTTCTATGCTCGAAAGGCCAACCAATTGGGAAAGTCCCTAGCACAAATTGATTAAATCCCACAGAAGACATTTACAGAAAACTCCAAATCACCTCAAGTTGGTGCGTTTTAAACACAAATGTTTACGTTTTGTAATAAGTTTAAACTCGAAATTTTTTAATTTTTTTAGTTTGCGATGGCTGAAGTAACCGAGGTCGACCTGGTGCGCACTTTATACGGACATTCGAGCGACGTTACTTCTGTTGACTTTAGAGGTAACATGCTGGCAACTTGTTCGAGGTATATTGCTCACTCAAATTCGAAAAATAAAGAAAAAAAAAAAAAAAAAAAAAACAATTTGATAAATGAATTTTTTCCAGTGATAAAAGTGTACGTCTATGGAGTTTTGATGCGGAGCCAGAAACGATGTGGGAATTACCGTATTCACCTCTTTTGGGCCATAAATACACGGTTCATAATTGCTGTTTTTCACCTCGTGGATCATTATTAATTACATGTTCTACTGATGGAAATATTCACTTGTGGAACACTACGGTTTGCGGAAGAATAAACATTGTGTTGAATTTTGCATCGATTAGAAAATTACTTACTGAATATTTAGAGCAATGATTAATCGATTAAATACAACACATCTTTCTGCGTGCTCTTTCCGTATATTTAAATTAATTTTTTTAACTTTTGAAACAGACGGGTGAACTGGACTTCACGCTGAAACATCCAAGCGGACTCGGAGTTCGTGTGTGCACGATTTCACCGAATGGTTCACGCTTGGCTTCAGCTGGTGAAGATGACTGTATTGTAGTGTGGGATCTCAATACCAGAAGTTTGCTCAAGTAAATTGATATTAATACGAGTGTTTATTTATTTTCACAATTTTAAAACTTTAAATTTTAAATGTAGATCGCTCGAAGGCCATGATGCAACTGTTACGGCCGTGTCTTTTACTCCGGATGGGTCCTACCTTATATCTGGTTCCACCAACTGTGATCTTGCACTGTGGCCTGTTTCTTACGGCGGTGATCAATGGCTCTACCGCACTTTAGAAGCCCATGATTTGGGAGTCTTATGCGCGAGTTTTTCACCAACATTTATCCTATCTGATGAAGGTTAATTTAATTTTTTAAAAAGGAAATATATTTATTTATTTATTTATTTGTTTGTTTATTTACTTATTTAAATAAATAAACAGAAGGGTGTAAAGAATCTGGAAACAACACATTCCTTTTAGCATCAGGTGGCAACGATTGTCTCGTTCGGTTATGGCATGTCAAGACGGGTGAACTGAACGCTGTTGAACAACAGCAACAACTGGAAGGTCATTCAGCAAATGTATTTTGTTGCAAATTTTCAGCGGACGGAAGTATCCTAGCAACCACTGCTGGGGACAAAACGGTTATAATTTGGGATCCAGTAAGCATGATTAAACCGTGTAATTTTTGTAAATAACATTCTTTGTGTCTGTCTAATTTTAGTTGCAAGGTGCAATTTTGCAGAAGTTGGAGAGACACACTCGGTAATCAATATTTTTATGACAATAAAAATTGACATAAAAGGTTGTTTTTCAAACAGATATGTTACCTGTTGCGCTTTTACGTCCGACGGTCAGCATTTGGCCACTGGCTCAAATGACAAAACAGTTATAATTTGGAAATTGCATCGAGGTTCTAAAACTATCTCAGGTAATTAAGATTATAGCTTAGCTTTGCTCAATACTATTTTGGAGATTTAAAATGCATAAATTTTATAAATTATATTTTTTGTCGTTACTAACTCAACTTTGTAACCAAATTGCTGTATTTTACATTTACATTTGTGTAAATTTTAATCAATAAATCAAAAAAAGTTGTTTTTTGTCAGTCACTAGATTTTATTTATTAAAATATTTTTATTTTATTTATTTTAGTTATTTATTTATTTATTTATTTTTTAATTAAAAGTTCCCGTCGAGCGCCAAAGACCGAATCAAGCAGTGACGGTTGATTTTCAAACTGCGCAATCTGCATTCAAGATGTCGTCATTGCCGGACGAATATCACTGTCCTATAACGCACGAACTGATGAGAGATCCCGTTATCGCAGCTGGTAAGTTTATTTATGTTTAAAAAAAAAAAAAAAAAAAAAATCAATTTATTGGTCGCGTAACATGTTTTCTTTAAAATTTAAATAAACTTTTTTTTTTGCTTTTATAAGTTTTAAAATCAATTCCTTAAGTTATTAAAATCGTCGTAAACCGTTACTACAGCGCCAACCTAGATACAAACCACCCCACAATTTAAATGACTCGTTAAATATTTTATTTCAGACGGATTCACCTACGAACAGACGGCAATCATGGAGTGGTTTGACAGTGGAAAAGACACAAGTCCGATGACCAATGACCGCCTGTCACACATGCAACTCACTCCGAACTTAGTCCTTAAAATGCTAATTCAGAGAAATAAGGACCCGAAATAATATGTACAGTCAATTGAATTCACATATGTTGAATTTATTATGTAAATTTCCTAAATGTCGAATTTATCATGTAAATTGTTTTTATAAACGCGAAAAAATTATTAAATTTTACAACATTTATTTGCAGGTTGGTTAGCATTTAAAAAAAGAACGATTTTTAAATAATGTCTTAAAATTTTGCACATTTTATAAATGTAAATCAAAATGTTGAAAATTAAATGTTTTCCTGGGTTTCCATGGCATCTTCGGAACCAGCATCCTGTTCCATGTCCTCAGTATTTTCTTCATCTTCTTTTCTCTCTGGTGGTTTCTCGTACGCTTTATCCAAAGGCGTCACAACAACGTTTCCCCAAACACTCATATCTTGCACAACACCTAAAACGTAAACAATTGTTAATGGAAATTCAAGAAATGTAGATCAAATTATTTTACTTGGAGTCCCTTCAATTCCCAGAAGATGTTTGTATCCACCGTGAGATAGAATGCGGAGCAAAGTTTGAGCAGTCAGACAAACAACATCCTGAAATACAAATAAAACTGTTAATATCCCATTTTTCATAGTTTATTTTCAGCTTTTACTTGTTGTTCCAATGTCATGGCTGTATGAACGCGAATATTTCCATTTTCGCACGGGTCCACAATCCCTGCCGAACCAGGAAGAAACAATCCAGCGGCTAATAACTGAAGGCAGCGCCTGAAAACGAGAATTTGCATATAATTCGCATTTTTTTTTTTTTTTAGGGTTGCAAATTTTATTTTACTTGAAGGCCAAATGAAGTGGCAGCGCCTGTCGACTCGGGTTATTCATAATTGCGTAGTGAGCTAAAAGATCCAGCATCCACGGTGAGAGCGGTTCTAAACCTTCGTATCTTATTCGCAAATCTCGTAACAGTCGAATAAGAACTTTGATGCTGGAATGATGCGCGTTTTCTTCGAACCAGCGGGAATGACGAATGGCAGCTAAATGGCTTTGTAATATTTTCATGTCCACTAAAATTTAAAAAAAAATATATATATATATGTAAAAAAAAAAATATTTTTTTTTAAATTATTGATTTTACAATGTAGTTCGGGGTCCAGTTTTCGTAAATTCTGATGAATTGTAGTCACGAGTACGCGCACACACGAATCGAATGAACTAATTTCAAATCCCCGTTCACTGTATGCTAAATTCAAAACTAACGAGAACAAATAGAAAAATTAATCAAAATTAATTAAAATCGGCAATATTAAATAATAATACCTGCATTATCTGGATATTGTGGTTTCAAATCTTCTAATACTTTTGCACCCAATGCTTGAACAGCTTCTCCTGAACAATCAAACAACATTTAAAAAAATATTTAATTTTAAATTCTGAATTATACGCTTTACCGGTTGGCAATGTCTTTAAAATAACCACAATATCAGCAATGTTATGTCCTGCCATCATTGTGCCCTTTTTAAATGATCCTATTTGACGAACCTCTTCAATTTGCTAAAAAAATAATAATAAAAAAAATAAATAAATTTATCGAGTCAAAATTAAATTTAAGTCCATTTCATTACACAAGCATCAAAAGTTCCCGGAGCCACTATGAGATTATCCATCACCGCTTGCATTTTAGTGACTAAATTCAATACAGCAGTTTGTTCCTCCGTCGATGGAGATAAGTCTTGATTTCGTTTCAGCAACGCCTAAACGATAACAAATGCAATCAATTAATTTCATTTTTATTTTTATTTTTATTAAATAATAAAACCGAAAACCCGGATATCAATGCTTCACCTGAGTCAAAGGATTATCTTCTGGAGCTGGTTTTACCCGTGGAAAAAGTCCTTCGCACTAATTAAGAAAATAAATAACAGAAATATAATTTAGGTAAAATGTGCTAATTGATATTTGAAATGCGTACCAAAGTAAAATCAAACGGCAAACGTGGAACAAAAGGTTTCATTTTAAAAGGACCTGGTCTTGATAAACCACCTCTCATTGCGATCCTACCGCGACCCCGCATTTTGATAAAATTAATATACTTTTCTTTTTCTTTAACCTCGAATTCACTAGCAAACACCGGCAACAGCACGCGACGACAATAGGACGAATAAACAAGAAACGAAGCTCAGGTCTGCGGTTAGCTGAAGCGGCGAGAACGGAAAGCTTTGAGTTTTATTATTTCCCAATTTCCGTTTCCGGTAGGAACTTACCTAACCTATAGAGAATTCAACGTCAGTACACTTTTCCTGAAAAGTCCCTATAAAAGATATTAATTCGAATTTGATATCAAACGAAATCAAGATGCCAATGCAAGGATTAACGCTGCAAAGCTTGAAGAAACATACAGCGGTGAGTTCCGTTTTTCTTATTACGACTCTTCATTTCTTGATTATATAAACCATTTCAGCTCATTCCGCTGTTTGTCATCATTGGAACTGGAGTTGTGGGAGCAGCTGGATATTTGGCCAGACTGGCGCTTAAAAATCCCGATGTTTGGTAAATTTATTGTCAAATGAATCGACAGAATGAAAAAAAAAAAAACTTCATTTGTAGTTGGGACAAGAAAAATAATCCGAACCCGAACGAGGAATATGCCACTAAGCAATACAAAGTAAACTAATTTTCTTGTTAAATTAATTAAGTTAATGTAAAACAACCTAATTTTATTTCGTCACAGTTTTTCAACGTAAACCAGACGTACGTTGATCCACGCCCAAAGTTCTAAGAACTTTGACGGATGTAAAATGTAAATTATGGGGCCAAGAATTAAATAGCGGACCAAACAATCAATCGATCATACACACATACCAATTAAACGGCAATGGGACCACATCTTTAAACCCATAGAATAATTGTTTATAAAAATATAGTTTTTGTAGTTATTGATTGATTAAATAAAACACTTATTCAAGAAAACATCTTTAATAAAGCTTTGAATTGCAATGAAGCAAAAAATATATAATTCAGCGTAAAGGTGACGAAGACAACGTCGCCAAAGAAGCAGATGTTAAACTTCCATCTAGATCTTCATCTCCTTGATTATTTTTCAAGTCTTGTAATGTTTGGGCAAACTTCGACCATTCGTCATTCCGAGGAAGCGCCAATTGCTACAGATAACACAAAAAAATTTCAGTAGGATATTTAAATCCAACTTTACAGCAATTTTGTATTACCTCGCCTACGTCGTACACCCAAACCTTTCCCATGTCGTCACCCGTAACAACTTGGCAACCCGATTGCGCCCAAGTCACTCTATTCAGAGCCGGGGCTCCATCGACCACAACGCTAGCGGTTGGTGCCTATTTCCAACAAAATAATAAATCAAACGCACATTATTCCATTCGAAAACAATTACTTCAGTATCGATATTCAAATTCCATAAATCCAATCTGCCCATTCCATCAACAGCGGCAAACACGGCGGGGTTAATAGGAGACCAGCTAACGTCATACACGTAATCGCCATTATCTTCGAACGAATATAACGGTTTGGTTTCCTTCAGTGAGTAAAAATAATCCATTAGCTAAAAATTCATCAATCACAAAATAAATTTACTTTAAGGCTCCAGAGTTTAATTGTCCAATCAAACGAGGAAGTGAGGAATAAATGTGAGAAATCAACTTGACCTTGCGCGTTGTGCGTGTCAATACCAGTAACTGGACCTTGATGACCTTCGAATATATCTGTAAGTCCGGCTTTGCTGCCGTGGCGACACGCTGTATGAACAGTGCCCTCTTCACTACCAACCACGAAATTATTTACATCTCCAGCGGGAAAAGACAGACAAGTGACTGCAACAGCCTTCGACTGTTTGTATTGCAATTCCATGTTATCCTAAACAGAAATAAAAAACAATTTCGAGTCACACGAGATATAGTTTCGTTTCGATGTATAAATAATTTACTTGTGGCATGGAAAGCATATCTAAACTCCAAGCGCACATTTTGCCATCGGTTGAAATGCTGATCAAATTGTGGGCATTTTGAGTACCAACAACTTTCACGCAATAAACTGGATGCTGAAAACATGCAACAATAATTAATCGATTAGTAAACTGTAGTTTTTATTTATTTACAGTGTGGGCTGATGTTGACAATGGGCTTCTCTGAATTGGTGTTCGTTTGTGAGTTCGATTATCCCATAAAACTATTTGGCCCGAATAAGTTCCACCGACAATGAGGTTCGGATGGAATTTAGCAAAGCAGGCAGACATTACTGGTGACTACAAAATTTAGAAAAAAGAAAAAAATTATTATTTCACTTTGAATCTGTTATTCAATCGTTATTACCTGACAATGGAATATATACTCTGGCGTATTCTTTTTAAATTTCATATTCCACACCAATACCACACCGTCCGGGTCGTGAGGAAAATCTTCGTTGTTGTTGTAAGAAGCAACGAGCAATTCTGGATACTAAAAAAATAAAATACGAAATGATTTTGCGTCAACTTAAATAAAAAGTTCACGTACCTGCGTCGACCAATCGAGACACGTAATACTTCTATACTTGGTCCATCGCTCATCGTAAAAACATCGATTTAATGCGAGTTTAAGGCCGCACTTATCATCACTATAATAAAATAATTAAAAGTTGAAATGAAATCGATCCAAAAATAATAAGAATTTACCCTTCTCGCTCTTCGCCTCCCGCGTACGAATAATCAATAGCAATATCGAAATTCTCATACAAAGCACGTTCTATTATGCGCGAAGTTTTGTTAAAAAATCGGTGGAAATCTTCGGTCATCATTATCTTTTGCTTTTCTTCTTCGCTTAATTCTCGTACTGAAATAAATTTCAAATAAAAATTACATTCACTTTCAAAATAATATTTAAAAATTACGTTCGTCTTCGATTTCCTCTTGTTTCCCAACGTCAGCTTGATCGACTACAGTCTGTACCGGTTTGACCATCTCGATATGAGGCATTTTCCCGTGATAAATCGGCGGCGAGCTGTCCATCGGTGGCAATGATGATGCTTCATCATCATCACCTGGCATATTGTCATAAACAAGAACTAGACGGTGAATAAGTAGCTAAATTCCATTCTTACATTTAGTTTGTTTGGGACAATCTCACTTTAAAGTTAATTACAATCTAATTAATCGATATAATATTACGAAATTAATTTAGAAATTAACGCACCTACATCCTAAACTATACATCGAACCCAGGGACCCACCAAAATACTTTATACTCGTAATTTTTATCGTTATTTTCTAGCCAGTGTAATAAAAGCGTACGTGCTTTTTAAGTAACTAAGTTCCATGAATTAAACATGCGTTGAAATCCTCAATAATTAAACTAATTTTTAAGACTATTTTTTATTCTACGTGCTGGCAAATTGAGAGAAGGTTAAATAAAACGGTAAATAAATTGTGATCATACCTGGGAATTCGTCGTCCCACTCTAAAGTAGGACAAACAACGAGACCATCTTAAAAGCAAGTTGAAAAAATGACAAAATAATAAAAGTTAAAAAATATCTTCTCGTGTCATTTTCTGTGCACGAAACGAATTTCACAATTCATAACGTACACATTTCCGACAACAGACACTAACAAAATCCATTCATTATTATTTAATTCGTAAGGAATCGTGTAAATGTCTGTTGTAAGTGGGAACAGAAAGTAAGAAAACGGTAGAATAGGCTAAATAGTAACGTTTAGCGTCTTATCTTTGTAATTTTTAAAAACAAAAACATTTTTAAACGAATACTTTCATCTCCTCCTATTCTTACTTAGTGTTCTTAATGACAAACAGATTTTCTTTTTCAACTTTTGTTGTTACTATTCAGCCAATTCTTACCTTGCCTTCTGCTCCTACGTGATGTAGAAGGACTATATTGAAGTACTATAAAAATTGCATTAGTATAGTTTTAACATTTTTCAGCGTAATGTGATATAAACCATAAGGCATGCTATTTCGAGCATAATTTTAAGGTGGTAGGGGCTGATCATGCTAAAAGTAAACAAATCGTTTTAAAAATTACAAAATAAAACTACAAAAAAAAAATTATAAAATTATAAAATATAAGATAAAAATTACGTGCATAAAGAATATCATGCTTTTTTTAAATTCATGTACCGAAATACTGTATATATTATTAAGTTAATCCATTCTGAACACTATGTATTCAGTTGTGGCAATTAAATTTTAGTAATTTAAATTGTATTATATTTTAATTTAATACGAACATTCATTTCATACAGTACAGCGAGGTGCGTTAATTCGAATTTTAACACATTAGCCAAGACAAAATAAAAATGCAAACCAATCAAAATAAAATAAATCAAAATAAAATGTTTAAGGGGAGATTGTAGGTAAGCGAGCAAGTTTCAAAATAAGCCATATGTTTAAAAAAGTGTCTTCAACTTACCGTAATAATCCACGGGGTGAGCTTGCAAATAAGAGGGGAAGGATAAGTCAGTATAACAAATATAAACGAATAGTTATTTTTTCACTGTTGAATACAGCCATGCACTCAAAATTAGTAAATACTGTAGATAATTTTAGATATTTTAGACATCCATGGCTATTTTCAACGATTTATTCAACTAAATTTAAACAATTTTAATTAATTTCCGCATTAGTTCATAACCACATGCAATTTTAACCATTTTGTTTGTGTTGACAAAGTAATTATGAATGTGGAACTTAAAGATTACTTTGCATGCAAATAATAGTGAAACGATAATGTAAACTTTCACCTTTCCTGGTCCTCCACCAATCATATTCTTTACTCGATGATGAAGCATCAGATCCTTCTCAAGATGCAATAATAACAACAATAACAAAACCAATTTCGTTTAGTACTTTTAAATTGAGCAAACGTTTAAAATATAAATAAAACAGCGAACTAAAAGTCTAAAATTGCATGTGGTTGCTATTAATGTCTAAATGTAAAGCCAGAAAAATAAAATAATTAGAAGAAAAAAAAACGTGCAAATTAAATGAAAATAAAAATTAGTGCGTTATGAATTTAAAATAAAAATGGTTTCGCATGTTAGAAGTGTTGAGTAACTTCTAGTAGAAGAGAAGAGACACATTTCACATAAAGCTTACCCAAAGCTAAATAAAAGACACCAGAAATAATAAGAACAGATTTTAAAACCTATTACCTTCACGTTCTAAATTGCTTTGGCCAGTTGTTTGCGTTTGCTTATTGTAAGAAATCTGCTCTTTCGGTGGAATATCTGTCGCTTGAACGTTTATAACGGACAACGTTGGCTGTTTTCTCCTGTAAAATAACTAAATCGGTTAATAACAATAATAATTTCACGTAATTAACTCATTTTTTTTATACCCTGCTGAACGGAACGGAGTTGTATTACTCGCTTGTAGAGTTAAATCCGACGACGAAAGAGAATTTAACTCCGATGCCGAAGTCGATGACATGGTACTAAGCAAAGATGCCACTTCTGAAGTCAAAAACAAAACAAACGGTCAAGTATTTTGTAAATTATTTCATTATTTCAATTGATTTTTCGTACCACTGGGAGGAGCAATTCCCAAAGATGACAACATGTCATCGGTTTCTTGATGAATATCTTTTCCCTGTCGTCCGGCATGGCGTGATGCTGCGTCTTCAGCCTTCGGGAATCAAATAAATTTATTCATTAACCGAGTAAATATTAATCAAACTTGTAATAAAACGAGTCGGTATTCGAAATCGTACTTCTTTTTGAGCCCTTTCGCGTTGCCTCCTTTCTTTTTCTTCCCTGATCTCCTGTAGCTTTTTCTTCTTACGCTCTAGCTCCGCTTTCCGATCCGACATGCTTTAAATATTATTAGTTACCTCGGAAAAGGGGGAAATGGATTTAAAGACTTTAAAATAAAGAGAAGAAATATGGTTGACGCAGGACTGCAGGTTTAATCTCTGATGTCCGTCATTTTGTCAAGACCACGCCCCGTGCTACACGTAGCGCCAGACAGCGGATGAAATTATAATGAGTAAATTTAAAAATAAAAAACACTTTTTTTGCATAAAGTTTTCTATTTTGTCACGAAATAATCGTTTCTGAAGAAATGTGCATAAAATCTTACAAATATCTGAAATCCATAAAATACCCGAAATTCTAGAATTTCTAGATATCCTAAAAATTTTGGAAATCCACAAAATTGTTCAAAATCTTTTTTAAAATGCCTGAAATCCAGAGAAATCCTTTTAAAATCTTGGGAAATCCTTCTAAAATCCTAAAATCTTTAAGATTTCAAAAGGATTTCAAAATTTCGTACGTGATTTTTGCCAAGTAGCATTTAGGCGCACGCTCTAGCGGCAATCATTGTAATTATGATTAATGACGTCATTTTGGAGGGAAAAGCGGTAGAGTAAAGCATTCGTAAAGTGTTGATTAGTAATTGAGTCCGTGTACAATGGATGTTGGCGATCTTCAAATCAACCAAAATCGAGTGAAAGACGACGTCGGCGAACGATGTCAAAAACTTTTTCAAGATTTTCTCGACGAGTAAGTTTTTTTGTTATTAAGTCCGGTGCATAAACGCTGCAAGTTCTTTGTGTTTTTCTCGACTTTATAGGTGGTCAGTTGCGGGAGAAATAAAATACTTGGAAGCTGCCAAACACTTAAGTAAACCCGAGAAGAATACGCTTCAAGTCTGTTTTCAGGATGTCGCAAAATACAGCAATAGTTTGGCTATGACGATTGAAGAAGAGTACTACAGGTGCGTTACAATTTAAATATAAAAATAAAAATAAAATAAAAATTCATTATAATTATTTTCGCAGAGTTTACCCACATTTATGCCTTGCGGTTCGAAATTTTGTTCGGGATAGAGCAGCGATAACTGTTGAAAAGGAGTACTACGTGAGCTTTGTGAACGTACCCACACGAAACAAGTAATAATTGACGCAATTATTTGATTGGTGCGATTGTTACGGTTGTTTTTATTTGTATTCATTCAGAGTGCGCGATTTGACAACGGCAAAAATTGGTACTTTGTTAAGGATCAGTGGACAAGTTATTCGGACTCATCCTGTTCATCCTGAATTGGTGTCTGGGACTTTTCGTTGCCTCGATTGTCAGACTGTAATTCCAGAAGTTGAGCAACAATTTAAATACACGCAGGTGAAAAATATATTTAATGATTCATAATTGCTTACTAAAAAATTTTTTTTCGTTGTGTTAAAGCCCACCGTTTGTAGGAATCCAGTATGCTTAAATAGGAACAGATTCACACTAGACGTGAGCAAATCTCGTTTTGTTGATTTTCAAAAGGCTCGTATTCAAGAGAATCAGAGCGAATTACCTCGAGGATGTATTCCTAGAAGGTATTAAATGTTTTAAAATATTTTGTCGCACTTTTAATCGCAACGTTGCATTTTACAGTGTTGAAATAATTCTTCGAGCGGAAAGCGTAGAAATAGCGCAACCTGGAGATCGTTGCGATTTTATTGGAACGTTAATTGTAGTACCCGACATTGCAAGTTTATCTGTGCCTGGTATAAATCATTTCTTATTTAAAAAAAAATGAAAAAGTCTAAAATTATGTATAATAAAAAAAATCACGTGACAGGTGCCAGAGTTGAAAGTGGAGCTCGCATTAAAGCTGGAGAAGGTTTTGAGACTGAAGGAGTTCGTGGATTAAAGGCCTTAGGTGTTCGGGATTTAAATTACCGAATGGCGTTTTTAGCATGCGCAGTTGTTCCCACTAACCCTAGGGTATGGCAATAGTCAGGAAAAATTTGTTACAATTAAATTTGAGGCTTAATTTTAAATTTATTTTTAGTTCGGTGGTAGCAACTTTCGTTCTGATGATTTGACGGCGGAGTCAATTAAAAAGCAAATGACAGATCCGGAATGGCAAAGGGTGTTCGACATGAGCCGTGACAAAAATCTCTACCAAAATCTCATCACAAGTTTGTTTCCAACAATTCATGGAAATGACGAAATTAAGAGAGGAATTCTACTCATGTTATTCGGAGGAGTCGCGAAAACAACGGTGGAAAAAACAACGCTTCGTGGCGATATTAATATTTGTATTGTTGGTGATCCCAGCACTGCAAAAAGTCAATTTTTGAAGTAAAGAGCATTTAATTAATTAATTTTTAATTTTTAATTTTGTTTTTTATTATTTAATATTAAATTTAGGCAAGTATCCGATTTTAGTCCTCGAGCAGTGTACACTAGTGGCAAAGCAAGTAGTGCAGCTGGTTTGACCGCCGCTGTTGTTAAAGACGAGGAGTCTCACGAATTCGTCATTGAAGCTGGCGCTTTAATGCTGGCCGATAACGTAATTTTCGACGAATTGTGATTTTATTTTATTTACAAAAATGTAACATTTTTATTTGTAGGGTATTTGCTGCATCGACGAATTTGACAAAATGGAACCTCGCGATCAAGTTGCGATCCACGAAGCCATGGAACAGCAAACAATTTCCATCACCAAAGCTGGCGTCAAAGCAACGCTTAACGCACGCACGTCTATATTGGCCGCGGCTAATCCGGTGGGAGGACGCTACGACCGATCGAAATCGTTAAAACATAACATTTCATTAAGTGCACCAATTATGTCTCGATTTGATTTGTTTTTTATTTTAGTCGATGAATGTAATGAGGTATTTATTTGGCAAAAAATGACATTGAACAATCTTTAGTTAATTTTAAGCGTTTTTAGGTGATTGATTACGCCATTGCCGAACGAATTGTAAATTTGCACCGATTCGTGGAAGAGGCTATCGAGAGAGTTTATTCTTTAGAAGAAATACAAAGATATATTTTGTTTGCGAGACAGTTTAAACCGAAAGTCAGTTGAAAATAATTTGTGCTATTTATGGTAAAACAACCGTATTTATTCTCGTGTATTTTCACTTTTATTTCTAGATTATTCCTGAAGCTGGCAACTTTATTGTGGAACAGTACAAACAATTACGGCAGCGCGACGGTTGCGGTGTGACAAAATCGTCATGGAGAATTACAGTGCGCCAGTTAGAAAGTATGATTCGCCTATCAGAAGCGATGGCTAGAATGCACTGTTTGGAGGAAGTGCAACCTAAGCACGTCAAAGAGGCATTCCGATTGCTGAATAAATCTATAATTCGTGTTGAACAACCGGATATCCATTTTGGTGACGACGAGTTTATGAATGTCGATGGTATTTGCCAATCTTCTATTTAAAAAAAAAATTATTTTTGATATTTAATTCTTATTTGTATAGGAGTGGATAAAGAACGTGATCCAGAACAAGCCAGTGAGATAACCAGTAAGCCGAAAACAAAACTGGATAGCCAAAGCAAATCTATTTCTTTTGAGGAATATAAATCGCTTTCAAACATTTTGATAATGCGTTTAAGGAAGGAAGAAGCGAAGATGGAAAGTACGATTTTATTGAAAATTACACTTGATGAGTTTACTGATTCAAATTAATTTTACTTCAGCGGATGAAGGTGTGGAAGGGATGCCGAAAGACGCGCTTGTCAGTTGGTATTTGACAGAAGTAGCCGAGGCTGAACTGGAATCGGAAGGAGAATTGTTAGAACGGAAAATCGTCGTCGAGAAAGTGATTGATAGACTCATTAATCGCGTAAATTTGCTTATTTATTATGTTACAACAAAACTGGTGTTTTAATGAGTTGGAATTTCCGCAGGATCGTATCATTATTCCTATCTCTCAAACTCGATTGGCTAAAGGAACCGAAGCGCATACAGAGGAGGAAGAACCCATTCTCGTTGTCCATCCTAATTATGTTATTGAGTAATTTTTCACCAACTAAACTGCACAGCCACTTCTACCGATGTAATTTCCTAAAACATTCCGGAGGCAGGAACAAGTCAGTTCATCTTTTAACAAATTTTTTTAATATTCCGTTTGTTAAATTTATAAATATGCACAGAATCCACGCATTTGTTACCAAAGAGAAAATGAAGTTGATTATTAAACAAATGGTAATTTGTAAATTGTTTGATAAATTTCTGAAACGATTCTGTAATCTGTAATTAAGGAAATGGAATAAACGGGATAAGCTGATTAATTTGATTAATTGGAATAATTGATTTGAATTGTTACTATGGAAATTTGCATATGAAAATTGCTCTGTTTAATAAAACAATACTTGTGTGAATGTTTGTCAGAAATGGAAGTGTGTTTATTCTCTTATCTCAAAATAAGGGCTAGTTTTGAACTAGAACAACAGAAATTATGGCAGGTGCACAGCGTTCTTGATAAGCTCTCATTTTTCTGTAATGCCCTAAATAATTGATCCTTCAGCTCTGACGATACTGCTGCCTATGGTGAACTTGGTGTTGCCCCTAGCATTGACATGTTTGCTTGTCGTGCCAATGCAGTTGCCATGTTCATGAAATAAACACATTAACATCTAGATTTTGAAATAAACACATTTATATCCTGATGCTGAAATAAACAAATTTATACTTTGACAATGGATCAAACACAATAATAACTTGATGCTGAAATAAACACAATAATACCTTGATGCTGAAATAAACACAGTAATACCTTGACAAGAGTCAAACACAATAATACCTTGACAGTGAGTCAAACACAATAATATCTTGATGCTGAAATAAACACAATAACACCTTGACAGTGAGTCAAACACAATAATACCTTGACAGTGAGTCAAACACAATATTTTTGATGATATGAGGATTGAGCAATGATCGCGCGCAGCGGTGACATTCGAAATGATTACTCGGACAATTGATTCACTCTGAGCAGGGTTCACATACATGGTAACTCCATCTTTAGAGGAACCCATGACCGCATGGGATTTTCCTTACACAAGACTTCGCGCCCCCGCAGAGTGTAGGACCGTCAATGAATTGCTTTCAAGATTTTATCTTTTGCCTTTTCTCAAATCTCCTGTCACAAACACTCAATTGATTATATCCTACCGAATTAACGGTTGAAGAAAACAATTTCATGTATAGTCCCCAGCTGGGATTGAACCCAGTTTCTCCTGGTTGCCAAACCAGGTGTTCTTACCACCAAACCACCGAGGACTACATCAAGCTCATCTTTACAAATGGCTTTTAAACATTCAACTAGGTTAGGTTAGGTTAGGTCAAAAATTATACTTTTTAGACCATTGGACCTATAAAACTAATTTGGTCTAAAAATAAATTTTGATGCATAAAAATTTCTTATTAGACCACTCCAAAATCTCCGACAGTTTCAGAGGAGATAGAGATCAGACAGGCAGACAGACAAACACCCTACGATTAATTTAAGTGATAAAAAATTAAAAAGCAATTCAACATGCGTAAGGTTTTACGCTGTTTTGAATCGGCTGACAGTTTGGGGACGTCGAATCGCACGAGAATACATGGGAAAATCTGCAGATAAATGCAGAGAGCCGGTCCATTCTGCGGACAAATGCAGAAGAGCCGGCCCATTCTGCAAAAAAAAGGGTAAAACCGATCCAGCCTGAGCTGGCGCGCGGTTAATTGTCCGTGCGATGAACTGGCTGTGCGATTATTTGGCGCGCGATTAGTCGGTGCACGGTGACATGTCCGTGCGGTGATTAGGTGCGCGGTGAGCAGTCCGCTATGAACTGTCGCACGGTGAAGTGTTGCCGTACCCTTCAGAATGAATTATTTAATTTTTTTTAGTAAACTGAGCGAAATTGGCTAGCAGTTTTTGAATCTACAGTTTAATTCATCATCTCCAATTTTCTTCTAATCTGTATATACTTCCGACATCATTTGACCCAAGACATAATCGTAGTAAAAGCCGTTATCCAACGACAGCGATTTTGTATTGAGCGATACGAACGACGACAGTAATTCCGTAGATAGGGCGGGCATTGCACAAAACCCTGTTGATCTCGGGGCAGAGGAATTGGATTACAAAGTGTTCGAAGTAAATGCAACCTCGATATGAGTTATTGGAAAGCAAATACTGGCTCAGTTATATCAAAAGCTAAACTTATTAAATCATTTTTCGAGCCGAAACGAGGTGTGAAACATAAATTCCGACGTAAATTCTTCCGCGGACAGGATGAAAGGGCGTTACGAGGAGCTCAAATTTGAGGTCTCCTGCGCGGTAAGTCAGCGATTAACTGGATTAAATTTCGGTCTCGGTTTAGAGTTAAATGAATTTTTCAGTTAATATGTATGACATTAAATCAATTAAATGCATTTTTAGACTTAAAATACGCTCTGGATTTCGTAAACGAGTACAATTCTCTGATGAAGGATTTTCCCGTTGACGATGTGCTGTCGGTGACCGAATTGAATTACTCGGATCGCGCTGCTTCTTCAACACCAAGTCTGGTGGAGGACGTCGCGCGTGACGTGTTGGTGCAACTGTTTGATAATGACTATTCCAAAAATGCAACTTTGTGCTTCTAAAACACATGTTTTTGTCTACAAATGATTGCTTCTATCTTAAAAATGAATATTTTTGTTCTCAGAATAAAGTTTTTGGCTAAAATATAAATTGTTTTTGTGGAAACACTAAACATAAGTTTATGATTCAAAATTTATGTATTGTATTTGTACTATTTGATTAAAAATTTGAAATTTTGCAAGGAAAATCTAATCCTTGAGCAATTGCAATTGCAATTGTTTATTTGTACTCGAAAATGTGTTCTTTTTCCTAAAAAAGTTTGCACTTGGTTCAAAACTAAACCGAAATGTGCAAATATGTATTCTTAAAATCTTCTAGGATATCAACGATTTAAAAATCTCGTACGCGATTTTTGCGATTGGCTACCCCTCCGCACAGGACAGCGGTCCATCATTTTGCTAGGACCACGCCCCGTGGTACAAGTAGCGCCAAACAGCGGACGAAATTGTAAAAAACATTTCAGAATGGTGTAAAACCACCTCCTCTCGCCACATTAAACGACAAATGGCACAAATTGTAGTCGATTGGACACCCCTTGGTAAAGATGTATTTTATAGGTAGGTTGATGCATGATAATTAACACGTGCTTATTTTATCACCGTCTTATTTTATCTTAGGAAAATTGAATTGTGTCAAATGGAATGGCGAAGTCACGTGAATTTGGATGATTTTGTCCTAACAGCCGCACCGTTCGGTGGACCTATAGGTAAATGATATAAAGAAGACAAACAGCCGGTATAATTTAATGTGTTTCGCATTTTTACGCAGCATTGATAAGAGATGAAAAGAAATTTGTAAAACAACAAGGTATTTCGACAAAACCGACAATTCATATATTTTCTGCAGCGGGGACCTTCATATCTTCTTTAACGGTTAATTTTTATCAGTATTACATATTTTTTTTTTTTACTAATTCAAATGTTTGTGTTTAAATTTCAGTGGACTGGTGGTCGAGTTATTCATTCGGCGTGGTCCTGTTACGAAGATTTGTTGATTATTCAAGACGATGGAACTGTGTGTGTGTACGACTTATTTGGAACATTTAAATACACATTCAGCATGGGTCAAGTAAATGAATCTATTAAACGGTTGTTGGAGCTATATACACAATTTAATTCTTTTTTTAATCAAGGAAGCTAAAGACACGAGAGTTTTGGAGTGCAAAGTATTTAATAATCGTAACACAACTGGTGTTGCAATTCTTACAACATCATTTCGAATATACGTGGTCAATAATATTATAGATACACGAATCAGAAGAATGCCAGAAATTCCAGGTAATAAAGTAGCAAATTTTGCTGATTAACCTCATGTTAATGGTTCAATTTAGGTCTAGATGTTCGACCTTCTTGCTGGGCAGTGCTACCTGTCGATAGGGAACAGTTTCAAGTACCTAACTCTCAAATATTGTTAGGCAAAGAGAGTGAATTGTATTTACTAGACGCTGGGGACACTCATGCTCAACAACAAGTACAGAATGATTAAGTTTTATATATTTTTACGACAAAAAGTATTTTTTTTTATAGTTTCCTGCATTTTCAAATGCTCCAAGCGGGTACCTAGAGTTATCAATTTCAAACGATGGCAAGAGAGTCGCTTTATTTACAAACAATGGCATAATTTGGCTCGGATCGTCAGATTTACAAGTAATTGTCACTTTTGCAGCTGTTATTATACTTTTTTTGAAGTTTGTTTTGATTGAATTTGTTTATTTCAGAACAGATATTGCGAATTTGACACTAAATGCCCGAATCGACCGAAACAGCTATTATGGTGTGCGTTAGAAGCGGTTGTTTCTTATTGGGATAACGATTTTCTCGTCATAGGATTGGAAAAAGATTTCATGAAATATCCTTTTTGCTGAATTCGTTTGCATGAAACGGAAAATTATTTTCTTTTACATTTTATTTCACTTTTAGTTTTGATTCATCCGTGCATCTTGTACCTGAAATTGATGGAATACGAATAATCAGCTCTACTTACCACGAGTTTTTCCAAAAAGTACCGGGTGGGTACATTTTACCTTCTAAAAATTTGAAACATTTTCTAAATTTTAATTTCCAAATTGCAGATGTAGTTAAAGACATTTTTCGGATTGGATCTATGGATCCAGGAGCGATCTTATTAGAAGCAAATAAAGAATACCAAGTAATGCTTGTATTCATATTGTATAACTTTCATTAGCTAAAAATTTCATTTTTGTGCATCAATTTAGAAAAAGAGTCATCGTGCTGATGAATACGTCCGTATGATAAAAGATCAATTGGAAATGGCCGTTTTCCAATGCATCGAAGCTGCTGGTCACGAATACGATCCCGAAGTTCAGAAAATGTTACTAAGAGCAAGTTTATTGTTTAATCAATCCATTTAAAATAATTAATTTAAATTATTTGTTCAATTATAGGCTGCTTCTTTTGGAAAATGTTTTATTCCAGATTTAAATCCATCGCCGTTCGTTGATATGTGCCAGTATTTACGTGTGCTCAATGCTGTTCGTGATTATAAACTCGGTTTGCCTTTAACATATACACAGTATGTTTTTTTAAAAATCTTTTTTCTATATTTTATTTTAACGTAGTAATAATTTTTATTAGATTACAACATTTAACAATTCGTGTTCTGATCGACCGACTGGTGCAGAGGCGGCATTATTGGCTCGCAATTCCTATTTGTCAGTATCTGAAGATTTCAGATCATGATGGCAAGAGTCGGATTTTGGCTCACTGGGCTTGTTACAAAGTGAAACAGACGCACCTGGATGATGAGAAAATTGCAATTGATATTTCGAAGAAATTGGGATGTACTCCGGGAATATCGTACGCTGAAATTGCGAGCAAAGCATCCGAGCACGGCAGAACTCAATTAGCTATTAAGGTTATTGAAAGAGTACAATTTGTATTCATTTCCTTATTTTTTTATAAATGTGATAAATAACGAATAGTTATTGGACTACGAAACCAGAGCATCGGAACAAGTTCCACTGCTTATGCAGTTAGATCAAATTCATCAGGCAATGACAAAAGCTATCGAAAGTGGCGACACGGATTTAGGTTAGAAAATATTTTAGTTTCATGTGTGTAAAGCACTAACTATTTTTTGTTTTGCTTTTCTAGTTTACTTCGTGCTACTCCACCTAGAAGAAAGCCTAGATCAAGGAACGTTTCAAATGGAAATTCGAAAATTTCCGTTAGCGCAGTCATTGTACATTAAAGTAAAACGCCTCGTTTATTTTTATACAGTTTCTAAATTGCCAAAAAAACTAACGACATTTTAAATTTAAAAAAAAATTAGTATTGCAAGGAACAGAAGTTAGAGGATCGTTTACGAGGCGTTCATTATCAAAATGATGACAATCAAGCAGAGGCGAGTTGTAGAATCATTGAATGTTACCAAAGTCAAACGGTAAATTTAAATTGTTCAAATCGTCATTTATTCATTTAACGAATCTCGTTTTATTCATAGAGGTGCGATTTACGTATTCAGCTCCTTCATTCAGCGTTGGAATCTTATAAGAAGGCTAGAAATGATTTTGTTTCAGTGCAGATAGAAGAACAAATTCGATTAATGCGTCGCCAATTGAAATTAGAAGAAAAATTCTTCTCTGATTATTTGGATAAATCTCTACACGACACAATCTTTTCGTTGCTGCTGGTCCGAGAAACCCGAGCAGTGGCCGAGGAATTGAAGAAAGATTTTAAAATGCCGGAAAAACAGTAACTGTAAAGTTTTATTCTCGTTTCAAACGATTAATTATTATTTATTTTTTAGTTTTGCGTGGATGAAAATCGATGCGTACGGCCAGCTGGGCGAATGGGGAGAACTAGAAAATTTTTCAAAATCAAAGAAATCACCAATCGGATATGAAGTAAGCTTATTATTACAAAATTAATCGCAATAATAACAAAAAATTTAGACTGATGGCTTAAATTCACTCGTTACAGCCATTTGTCGACATTTGTCTGCAATATAACAACAAACGAGAAGCTTCAAAATATTTGCCTAAAGTGCGAATTGAAAACAAAGTGAAATATTACACGAAGGCGGGGTATGTGATTTAAATTTCAAATCCTAATTTAACAGTAAACAAACTGCGATCGGATTGTTAGGATGATAGAAGAAGCGGCAAATGTTGCTTTTGAAATGAAAGATGCTTCCGCGCTTAAAATGTTGCAAGAGAAATGCAGTACTGGAAACCGTCCCGTATTTGAAAAAATACAAGCTATGAAAAACCAACTGGGATTCAAATAAATTCCATATAAACACAAATATTAATTAATTAAATACATAGTTATAATTGTATTATATGTACAATAAAATTACGTTTTATTACATATTTTATTCGTCTTTATGGAGTAGAATAAAATACTTGAGTTGCTGAAACAGCGCCACAAAAGCTAAGTAGAGCTGCCACGCAAACTACAATAATCGTACTGCCAGCGAGTTTAACGAGGGATCCAATACACGCGCTTAAAATTAGTTGTGCAAGAAACACCATGCTGGTTACAATGGCCACGTCAGTACCCAAACCTCGTTTTTGGTATTCATCCGTGTTTTTGATGAGGTTCTGCAAATCATTGCATCGATTTAATAAGAAAGAAAAAAAACTTGATAAAATATACTTACTGAATTGGTATGATAATGAGACACGAGTAAATATGGCATGGTAGCTACGGTAGAATACATAATTCCAACCGTGCATGAAAGTATTATTGCTGCAATGGGATGGCGAACAATTGCTAATATAGTCATTCCAAAACTACATGTTAATTGCCCACCAATATATACAGGCTTTGCACCTGGAAATAATATAAAATGTTGTTTAAAATATATATTTTTAAGCGTCACGTTCCTGTTCGTGAAATATACCGAAATGACCGATGAGTTTGTCGACAAATAAAGAATAAATGGAACAGGACAGGGAACATGTTGCCATTCCCCAACAGGCGAATTGAACTCCTTCCTCGTAATCAGAAAGGGCTGAGGAACCAGCTGAAGCTCGTGGATTTCCTTTGAAAATGGCTTCACCGACAAAATCCGAGAAGTTGAGGAAATAACTCAGGAGGGCCATCCAGCAAAAAAAATGAGTCAGACAAACAATTTTCAAACTCCGTGGCATGAAAACGATAGAATGGAAATATTGTCTCGTGGAATGAATTGTATTGGTTTGTGCATCATTCACAACCTGGAATATTATTTCGAGTTTAAAATAAGAAATTGCGCGTATTTCGAAACGATTGTGATTTTTTGAGGTTAGAAGCCCGAACTCACGTTTTTATCTGTAATAGCGAGTGATGTTTCGGATTGATTTAAGTCCGTTTTACGTTCACTTTTTTCTATTACTATTGGTGCTGAAATCGAGCTTTTCGTCTCGGAAGTTTCTTTAGGATAATTATCCAACTCGTCAATTTCTTCATTTTTGAAAGTCATGTAAGAATCTACACTAGCAATCGGTGTGTTGTTTTCGGCATCACCATTTAACGGCTTTTCTCGGAAACTGCATAACGTAGTAATTAAACAGATGATGTAAATGACCAAAATGGTAGTAAAAACTGCTCGAACGTGACTTTCAAGCATCGATGATGTAGAAGCGGAGGTACCCCAGTGTATTCCTCCCAATGCATATCCTATTGCCCCTCCCAAGCCCGCCATAGTGTTAAATGTGCTCAGTCCTTTTGCGCGATCATCCGGAAGTGACATATCTAGTAGATATGCTCTTGCAGGAGATAGACAAGCGTTAGTATTAAAATCTAGTAATACAGCGCCGATTACAGTAAACAATAAACCCAATGGAAATTCATATTTTTCATCCGTCGAGTTTTTTGCCGTCGATATATTTAATGCGTTTTCAGTTACGTTCCAGTCAAGATTCGACATTGCTTCAGTTTTCGGAGTGTCTCCGAAAGCTATGCCGAGACTTCTTCCATTTGGAACAAGAATTAGACCCAGTATAATACCGATTGACAGAAAAAATATGAATGGTCTTCGGCGACCCACCTTTAAGGTGCATTTGTCACTCAAAACACCTAATGATGGAGTAAGGAAAAATCCGAAGATTGGACTCAAACACCACACTAGAGTCATTTGTACGTGACTAAGTCCAAAATTCAGCAAGATTGGACCAACAAATGCTGATTCAGCAGCAAAGCAGAACATAATTCCCATCGTTACAGCACTGATTCGTATCGAGCCAAGTCGATTCATTGGTCTGAATTATTATTATTAACAACAAATAAGTTAGTGAATTAAGGAATTTTTAGTTAAATACACCTATCCCCCGATTTACACTGATGATCGGTTCTGCACAAAACCGTGTAAATTGAAATCTTGAATTTTGTTATGTAAAATTGTGTAAAACGAAAATAACCCCAAAATGTGCATGATTCAGTCATTTATTTAAGTAAAATAAAAGTAAGAGATCTTAGAAAACTTAAAATTATACTTAGTTTATAAAACAACAAACATATGAATGTAATATAACATA